>JANHFP010001310.1:228690-238762 GCA_032468135.1 Calamaria suluensis
CCGTCCCTCTGGAACGAGTTACCACCTGCACTACGGAGGCTCCCGGACCTTCCAACTTTTCGCCGGGAGCTGAAGACAGCTGAAGCCTGGCAGGATTTCTTTCACCCTAGTTATTATATCAAAGGCACAACAATCTTGAGTTTATTCACTGCCATTCTGTCTTTATGGGCTAGTCTGATGTTTTACTAATGGCTGTTACATACTTTCCTCAAGCTTATTATCTCCACACCCACATTTATGAACAAGAACATAGGTCTGGTGGCTGTAATGGCATCTATTCCAAGCGTTTTATAGATATGGTAATCGAAATTAAAAATTCCCAAGCATATACCACCCAGACCTTCTTTATTCTGCATCTATCCTTTGGAACATCATCTCAGAGAATTTTTACTTAATCTTCTTTAAACAATTCCTTAAAACCTACCTTTTTCCTAGGCCTTGAGCTGGAACAGGTGCCAGTCTCCTTTGGTGATGAGAGATTGTGTTTATTTTTCTCCAAATATTTATTATTTATTTAGTAATATGTTAGTTATATGGCTGCTCAACTTATACACAAATGATTCTGGGTGATTTATTAAATTAAAAACTACAACTTGCTTGTATTTGTTCTGTACTATTTCAATACTGCATGTCAGCTAGAGTTGGGATGGAGCTAGGCAACATTATAAATTGAATAAATATTCAGATTTTGTAAAATAACCAGGTACATCGAAGCATCAATAATTGAATATTTGACTTCATGCTTCTTATGAAAATTGTGCCTGGATTTCTTACCTCTCCAAGGAGCATAGGTTTTAAAATATGTAATCTCTTTTTGCACATTAATGTATTGTTTTACCTTTATCTTTTTAAGAGATTGTGATTGTGTATGAGAATTAGGATCGTCCTGGGAAAATTCAGCAACATTGTTATCACTCATCAAATGCTCAGGATTCTCATAGCATAGTTCCTATGAACTTTTTGGAAGGTATGTGCCTGAAAAAGAGAGAATGCAGAGTCCATTACTTTGGGTAATTTACATGCTTCTTCAGCCTCTGCCTAGGGAAATGTATTTCACAGGTAATTTCAAACCGCTTGGCGGGCAGTAGAAGTCATTATTCTAAATAGAAAGGGTAGATGATGTCATAAAAACTACCTTGAATAACCACATTAAAAAGCTGTTAAAAGCAGGGAAAACCCCAGAATATTATCTTAACAAGTATTTTTGCTGCTTAAAATGTACGGTTTTTTTTCAGTTCAAAGAAAGTGTTGGTGCTAAAACCAGAAGTATAAATATTCCCTGGTGCTTCTCAATATGCATGGGTAATTTGCTAAGATAATTGAAGATTGCAAAAAAAAAAAAGCTTTAATCATTTATCTTCAGAGAGTATCAGTCTATATCACCATATAATATATTAAAGCCAGAGGTCTGAATAAATTTGCAGAATAAATAGACATTTAGGGACTGTTCTCAGATAACCAAACTGATTAGTTGTTTTATTTTTCACATAACTCTTGCATTTATTTTAAGATGTACATACCCAGCTCCAATCTTTCCCCATAGCAAGGTTGATTTTCTTTGCAGGAACAGTGGTCCAAAACATTACCATAACAATAATATCTCATTAGTACCTGCTGCTGCAGGTACCCTTATGACTATAGACTATTGTCATTGCAAACTGAAAAAAATGTTATGGTTCAGTTATGTCTGTACTTGGTGCTTTTTAAAATTATGATTATTAAATTTATTTGCCACCCATCTTGCGATTTGAGATGACACTGAGTGGCTTCTTAAAGAGCTAGCCCCTTTTATCCTCACATTGTAATCTTAATGCTGAAAAAAAATTGTAATGTCATTTGAATACAATGGAAGAAATCCAGGCTGGAATGCAAAACATCACACAGTAAATATGACATATTTACTTGAGAGAGTCTAATATTTCTGAGTCATACTTGGTGGGTGGGCTCATGCATTCTTTACAGCTCTTTGTGCTGACAATCAGTAGCCAGGGGATACTCAGGATTTCTTACATACAAGTCTTTTTCACCTAGTATAATTTCTACAGTGTACCATATTTTTCAGAGTATAAGACGCACATTGGTTTTTGGGGAGGAAGACAAGAAAAAAAATTCTGCCTCTTCCTACCAGCATCCATTCGTATTCATCTGGCTAGTATCCTTGCAGCAAATAGCAAACAGCCTGTGCAGGCTTCAGCACATTATTGCAGCCTGATTCAGCACGAGCAGCTGATCGGCAGGTGGATTGGCCTCCCAGAATACCCTTAATCCAAGCTGCAAGGATTGCCACAGATCATCACCAACTCTGTGCCTCACGTTTTTGGCCACTGTGCCTTAAGTTTTTGATCCCGAATGCTCCATTGTAGACCTGTTCCAGGCTGCAGGGATTACTGCCACAGCATATCACCACCAATCATCGCCTCCATGTGTTGTGTTTTCAGCCTTCACATGCCCCATTTGTGGCCTCTGCACATTGCATTTTTGGGCAGATCCAGGCATCCGCCAATCCCCACCACCTGGAACCACCCAAAACTGCAAGGCATGGAAGCCAAAAGTGGGACACGCGGAGGCCAAAAATATGGGGTGTGGAGACTGAAAACATGATGCGCGGAGGCAGTGATCAGCGGCAATGTGCTGTGGTGATCCCTCAGCCTGGAACGGGTCTAAAATGGAATGTTCAGAGGCTGAAAACGCAATGTCCAGGGGCCAGCAATGTGATGAACGGAGGCTAAAAATGTGAGGCACGGAGGTGGCAAAGTGCTGTGGCAAACTCCACAACTTGGAACAGGTCTAAAACAGTTTGGAGGCCAAGAATACGATACACAGAGGCCAAAATGACCAAAGGGTGGGGGCTGGTGGGTGGGCGGGCTACGTTATGTGTATAAGACGTACTCAAATTTTCACCCTCTTTTAGAGGGGGAAAAGTGCTTGTTATAATCCAAAAAGTACAGTAATTTCTAGAGGATCCCTTCTGTATTCAGTCATGTGACTGGAATCCTGGAGTGGTTCAGTGGATATGGCTTGGACAGAGGTTTATCTGGAATTGTATTTAGGTCACAGGTTTGACTTCTGTAAGAGTTATACTGAAAAGTTTTCTAGCACCTTGAAAGCTGGTAATGTCAACAATCAATTACTTTAGGAACAAATAGCCCAATAGTTCCAAAAAATACAAAACAAGGTATTTGTTCAGTCATGGGAAAAAGAAACACCAGCTTTAAATGGCAATAGATGTAAGAGGGGATTGCATTGTGTTGTTAATGCAGAGGACAATCTGTGCTTAAAGTAAGATTCTTATTTAGCCACAATATGTGGAGTGTCTCAATAGCTTGTGCTCAGTTTGAGCTGGGGAGTTTGACAGCCTATGTGGCTAAAGTATTGCTCTCCAGATCTAGGATTCTGAAGCTGGGAATGAAATCCATTATGGTGTTTGTGCTTGCTGCAGATTTACAAATGATTTGCAAGATAGTGATAGGATAGCAGCAGAACTGTCAAGATCACTTTAGGAATGAATTAGGGGTGGGTTTCACTTGGCTACCGGTTTGCTTGCGTGTGTGCTTACTTTGCTTGTTCATGCACAGAGCGTATTTGATGATGTCCGGGTGGGTGGGTGGAGCTTCCCACTGCTGCTGCTACTGGTTCGACCAAACCAGGGTGAACTGATAGCAACCCACCACTGGAATGAATGCTTCTTTGTTTAATGCTTGTTTTCCCAACTCCTCTTTTTTTTCATTTGCTGTAGGCAATGTGTAAGATCATGCACATTATAGCCAGTAACAGATGTGGTATAATTATTGATGATATAGTGGGGTTGTAAAAATGGACTTTCCATTCTTAACTGGCAAAAATGAATCTTCAGATTAGTCACTGACTTCTTTCAAAATACTGTAGATTATAATTTGTTAGCTTTATATTGCATCTTTCCTCCAGGAAATCAATGCACTGTGTATTGCAGTTTCCCTCAAAATGTTTCTCTAACAATCCTATATGATAGGTCCGTGATGGTGAACCTATGTCATGGGTGCCACAGGTGGCATGCGGAGCCATATCAGTGGGCACACAAGCATTGCCCTAGTTCAGCTCTGATGAACATGCAGGTGCTGGCCAGCTGATTTTTGGGTCTTCTGGGCCCACCAGAAGTTGGAAAAGAAGCTGTTTCCAGCCTCTGTAGGGCCTGTGGGTGTGGGGAAGGCCTGTTTTGCAGCTAATTGCAGCTGGCTAGAATGGAAAAAAGTTGGAGGAGGGAGGAGTCTGAGTCATGAGCTTAGAGGGGGAGGAGTCTGAGTCATTGTTAGCTTCAGTGAAGAAGAGGGAAGGGATGAAAGTTTTCTCCCGCCCACAATGTCCTATTCTCTATTCATATAAAATAAAACATTGGTCATCCTATTTGTACTGCAGTCAATTCCAGAAACTAATGCCAATAAAAGCTAATGATTCCAGATTGAGCTGACATTCATAAAAATGGTACCAGATGAGCTTCACAGTATTATTGAGAATCTGAGAAAAGTTTATGTAGAGAAGAGAAATGAAACTGCATGTATTTAAATAATGTAAGATGACTGTAAATTCTGAGGTATTATAGAATTTATCACTTTGTCAATGATATGATGCTTAAGCATATCATTGCTTAACAATGCAGTTCTGGAGATAATAAAACATGATTTTTTGAATAATATTTTAATTGATTGAGCCTTTTTTTTTGGGGGGGGGGGCTGCAGCCCTTTCCTGTCTGATTGCCAATTCCTGCAAAATTAAATCATATGTACAGGAACAAAAAGCAGGAACATCTACAACAGAGTTACAACAATGCCAAAGAGTATGTAAGCCAGTAACATGATAATGAGCATTAGAGAACATTTGAAAAACATGAATGTGGTGGTATGAGATTTACTGTAGCAAAACAAAAAAACAATAAATAAATAAATGCATAAATAAATATATAAATTGCAGTTTGGAAAGTTGCTAGCAATTATGGATGAGATGTTAATTATAAGAAAGTCTTGTGGAAAAGAAAGTTTTCTGATCTAGCACATTGGGGAGAAAATACCTAGACGTCACTGCTGAACTCCCAACTGTTTATTTGCAGAATAGTTTATTTGCAAAGTTTTGAGTAAAGGTTTCCCTCGCACATATGTGCTAGTCATTTCCGACTCTAGGGGGCGGTGCTCATCTCCGTTTCAAAGCCAAAGAGCCAATGCTGTCTGAAGACATCTCTGTGGTCATGTGGCCGGCATGACTGAATGCCAAAGGTGCATGGAATGCTGTTACCTTCCCACCAAAGGTGGTCTCTACTGTTTCTACTTGCATTTTTACATGCTTTCGAAACTGCTAAGTTGGCAGAAGCTAGAACATGTAATGGGAGCTCACCCCATTACGCGGCACTAGGGATTTGAACCGTTGAACTGCTGACTTCCGATCAATAAGCTCAGCTGTCTTACCCGCTGAGCCACGGCATCCCACAATTGATAAATACAGTCAAGTAATATTTCATGTCTTCCAGAAGAAATAACTTGATCCAATTACAGAAATGCAGCCTTCAAAAAGGGCTAACCCAATAGGATAAAAGCAAAGGGCTGGTGCTGCTGAAGAGCATTTCTTTAACAGAAAAACCTTTCCGCTGGAGGCCTCTCCTTTTAAAGCACAAATAATGTGCTTTATATATGATGTTTACAGAACAATTATAATTAGATAAAATAATATTAGGAACCGAAAAGAAAAAGATGCCAAAAATATATAAACACTTGCTAGAATTTAAAATGGAAGAGGAAACAGTTAAGTGAACTATGATTACCTGGACTAAAAACTTTGGGTAAGTTATGGGACAGAAAGTACAGACTTACAATGTCAGCTGCCTACAAGGAAAATTTCTATAAAATGTTTTATATTTGGAATCTGCCACCAGCGAGCTTGGCCAAAATGTTCTCAAACAGATCCCCGGAATGTTCGAGATGTGGACGTTAGCAGGGCACATATTACCATATATGGTGGACCTGTTTGGAATAAAATTAAACAATGGATAGAGGAGATAATTGGTCAGAAAATAAAAAAGAAAGCAGAACTCTTTCTATTGGGTATTCCTTAGGGCAAATTAGAAAAAAAATAACAATATATTATATTACATATATGTGCTGCAACCAGAATTGTCATTGCATAGAACTGGAAGCAACAGGCTATCCCACCAGATCAAATTATAATTCAAAAAATATACAAATGCGCAGAAATGGATAAATTATCAATGGAAATGAAAGGAAAAGAAGAGACTGAGTACTATCAAATTTGATGTATGTATGTATATGTAAATCATGTAAATAGACCGATATGGAATGTTGTCTTTAGTAGTCAAATATCTTAATATTTGTTTGTGGCTGTAATGTTTTGCTTTATCTATGAATTGGTTATACTATTTTTTCTCTTTTATTTTGTGTTTTTTTATGTTCTCTTTTGTATGTGTTTTTGTGGTTTTGTGTAATATATGTTACTGTTTTTAATTTTAATATTCAATAAACATACTTTAAAAAATAAGAATAGAGCACAATGAATGTATTCTGTAGGCAATTTCCTGCCACAGTGCTATCCTTATTGGATGAACTTTTCTGCACTTAAACCTACCAAACAAAGGTAATTGCAAACTGAAGGGTTTTAGAAGTGCAAACCCCCCCTTTTTTTGAGAGAGAGAAAGAGAGAGATTTTGTTAGTTAGAACTTAATCTCTGCCCAATAAACCAGAAAGTGGAATCATTCCATTGTGCTAAAATTGTTTTTAATGCAGCTTAGTACCAATAGGTTTCTATATAACAGTATTTAAGGGAATGTTCTTTGTTGTCATGATACACTGGACTCTAGGTTGATACAAAGGCAGCCAAAGCTTCCAATAATTGCATTCACTTATTAGGAGATAATCTTTAGCTATTTGTAGGTTACCTTTGTAGGTATTGTACAGTGTCATGTGTACTTATCTATTCTTCTAGGTCATATTCCTCTCCTCTTCTCTCCTCTTTTTTTCTCTCCTTTCCCTCAAGGGCCTCTGATAGAAACATGAAAATCGAGGAAGCATGTACCATCCATAGAGGTGAGAAAGAGTTTTTTAATTATTTGATTCATTCCAAGATTGGGATTGTAATGCAGAATAGACTATCCTGCCTTCTACTTTAAAGACCCATCCATTTGTTTTCCCCCTGTGATATTCCATTTAAATAAGAAGAGTGCTTAATATCATATGCAGCTTGGCTCTCTGTGTTTTTAGGATTGTACCCTTGATGTATATAAAACATTTACTATTAAAATTAACTACTGTGCAAGAGTCACTGAAGCAGTAGGCGTGAGCTTGGGTGGACTCCAGAGGATAGTGGAGGACAGGAAGGCCTGGAGGAACATTGTCCATGAGGTCGTGATGGGTCGGACACGACTTCACAACTAACAGCAACAGCAACAACAACAACAACAACAACAACAACAACAACAACAACTGTGCAAGAGTACAGAAACTGAAGATTGTATTCTTTCTGGAATCAATATCCTATTTACATGTTGTTGACGTCACATTATTAGAAACCCAGTGAAAGGAGACCAAGAGAATACTGACTGACAGCCTCTCCATTATCAACTTTTGTAAGCTTTCCAAGAGATTTCTGAGAAAAAAAGTAGTTTTCTTTTATTCTTTAGAATATAGTTGCATGGTGGCAAAATCACAATGGTAGGTTGCATTTTAGAGAAGATCTTCTCCTCAGACCTTCTTCTTCCAAGACATAGAATTACATTCTCTCATGTATTTCTTGCCAATCCAAGATGCAGGAATAAACCCAGGGAGTCTCAGAAATGTTCTCATCTCTATTTCTACAAAGTTGTTTTTGATGTTCCATTCTGTGGAAGGTTTTAAGCAATCCAGATGCTTTTACAGTTACTTAGGGAAACCAAAGCAGGAGATCAATGTCAAACCTTCCAGCCTTATAAGCATTTAGCATTCACAGTGTATTTTGGAGTGTTGGAACTATTTCAAAAATGCTATCTTAAGAATAGTAGCAGATATCTAACCACAATTTGAAACAATTTCCAATATATTTGTTACAGTTTTCACTGTATTTGTACTTTGATCCAAAATGTAAATTCTCTAATTGGTAGCATAATTTTATTTCAAAAATTATTTAAATATCACTGCTATAAAATTATTTATCTAAAATGGCTTGGGAGTACTGTTATCTGGTTAGAAAGTATAAATCTTTCATTTTTATAGGTGTCATTGCTGTAGGTAGATAACTTGAGATTTGCTTGTGCATTATAATACAATGTCCTGTTAATTCTTTACAGAAAAGATTAAAGACAAATCCTTTATGTGAGAAAATTACTATTATTTTCCCATGCAAAAATAATATCTCCTGCCCAGTAGGACTATATCACTGTTTGGTGGATTAAGGATAATGCATAAACCTTCCTGTATGCTAGGAAATTTCAGATTATATTTCATTTGAAGTGTTCTATTTTCTCTAGTATCATTCACAAGATACTAGATACTAGATACCAATACTTTAAATTCTCATTATGTTTCTTGAACAAGACTACATAATAAAATGTTTACTATAAATTAAGAAATTCAACTTTAGACACTATTGAAGGAAACATAAAAATGAATTAAACTTTTCTTTCAAACCACTTTGTAATTCTATCAATCTAACTTAATTTCTTTAACAAATCAAGGAATAAGTTTATAAAGAAGGCTAATTTTGAAACTAAATTGTTTAATGTCTATGGAGATTCTTGGTCATCAAAGTCATGGTTGTCCTAAAGCTGCTTTTCCAAGAGACAACTGGAGTTTCTTTTTTCTTTTCTTTGAATACATTTTGTGTCTCATCCAAGAAGCTTTTTCAGTTCTGACTGGATGTTGGGGAATGGAAGGATTTAAACTCCTTGCAGACAGCTGGTCAATATGCATTCTTCTAGAGAGTCATTGAGTGCTTCAGTTTGAGATGCAGACAACAGAGAAGTGTAAAATTGAAATAGTAAGTGTGATAATGGTCATAAGTCACTTTTTTCAGTACCGTTGTAAATTTGAACGGTTACTAAGTGAACTGGTATAAGTCAAAGATTACCTGTATATATAGTAGAATATAGTTAAGATTCCCAGTATGGAGGGATCTTATCTCTTAATATTATTTCCAAGAAGTCTCTTCTCAATCCAAATATTTTTTTTCAAAATTTTCATGTGAGGAATGAAAATGAAAACAGACATCCAATTTATTCCCTTTAATTTCTTCAGTTTAAGAAATTTGCCATCTTTTTGAACATGACATCACTTGGTAGCATGATAAATTCTGAAATTTCTTTTATATGTCTGGAAAGTGCCATACACTTGACAAGGGAGGGAGAGAGAAAAGAAGGACAGGAATATATAATTGAATTGGAAATCATGTATATAGTCATAGAACTTAGTATAAGAAAAAGGTAAAGGGTTTATACTTTAAAGGGTTTATTTTGTTTGACAAAAATGACAATATTGTTGGATAATATCCTGTGGTGGGTTTCAAAATTATTTACTACTGGTTCTGTGGGTGTGGCTTAGTGGGAGTGGCATGGTATGGCTTGGTGGGTATGGCTTGGTAGGCATTGCAGGGGAAGAATACTGTAAGATCTCCATCCTGTAAGATTTCCATCCTGTAAGATCTCCAAGAATACTGTAAGATCTCCATACTGATCAGCTGGGACTTGGAAGGTAGAGAATAGATGGGGTGGGGCCAGAATTTTAACTACCAGTTTGCCAAACTACTCAAAATTTCTCCTAATGGTTCTCCAGAACTGGTCAGATAATGTCTGACCTCTGATAATGTCCCCTAATTGGAGGAACACATTGCAGCCGTCACCAGGTGGGCCATGTATCAAATCCATCGTATACGCCAGTTGCGGCCCTTTCTGGATCGGGATGCCTTGAGAACGGTCACTCAAGCGTTGGTCACCTCCCGCCTGGTCTATTGTAATGCGCTCTATATGGGGCTACCAGAGAGTAGCACTCGAAAGTTGCAGCTGGTGCAGAATGCGGCAGCAAGAGTGGTGACAAGAGCTCCCCGTTTTGCTCGGGTGACACCACTCTT
>JANHFP010001310.1:311898-328981 GCA_032468135.1 Calamaria suluensis
CTATTCTATTCTATTCTATTCTATTCTATTCTATTCTATTCTATTCTATTCTATTCTATTCTATTCTATTCCAATGCTAAAGTTAAATAGAGCTGAAATAGAAGTCCATTGGTCTGTCTCAGAGCTCCAAAACCTTTGTGGTCTTGTGGTGGGGGAGAGGGGATGTTTCAGGGTGAGGGGATTAAGCACATGTGTGCACGCAGCTCAGTTTGTGTGAGCAGCAGGATGCTTGCCTGCTGCTTGTGCAAATGGAGAGCAGGCACTCACCCACTCTCTCACAAGTGGGGAATGTGGCGACACATATGCCTGCTAGCCCACCACTTTTGCAACCCTGTTCAGAATGGCTCAAGGCCCAGTAGTGAGCTGTAGCCTAGGGTTTGGGGACTTTGTTTTATCCAGGGGAGATTGGAAAGAGTCATCCTGAAAGAATGACATCACCAGGGAAGTAAGGCTGGAATTCACACTTAGGGAGGGTTCAGTAAAATGTTTGTGACGCTCATTGGATGTTTACAATAATACAGGTAGTCCTCTTCTTACAACAGTTCATTTAATGACTGTTCATAGTTACAATGACAGTGAAAAAAAGTGACTTATGACTGTTTTTCCCAGTTATGACCATTGAAGCATTCCCATGATCATGTGATCAAAATTCAGATGCCTGGCAACTGGTTCATACTTATCACCGCTGCTGTGTCCCAAGGTCATGTGGTCATCTTTTGTGACCTTCTGACCCACAAAGTCAATGGGGAGGCCAGGTTCACTTAACAACCAAGTTGATAACTTACCTGTTGCTGTGATTCACTTAACAACTGTGGCAAGAAAGTTCATAAAATGGGGCAAAACTCACTTAAAAACAGAAACTCACTTAAAAACAGAAATTTTGGGCTCAATTGTGGTTGTAAGTCAAGGACTACCTGCACATTGTTTTATATGTTCTTTTGTAAAGAGAAATTGTGCACACAAAAAATGAGCTGATAGGTATAATGGTCCGCCCCTGTTTTAAACACATCCAAGATTTTCTTAGCAAGTAAATGGAATCATTTTGCTTGTAAACTGTGGTGTGAGGGTTAGCACAATGTAAGAACCAGCCATATACTGAAGCTTCCATTGTACAGTTTCTGAAGGTTATCAGTTTGAAGAAGGATACAGTATGCAGTATGCATCATTGAGACTATTCTAGGAAAGTCTGGTTTAGACTTTATGGAGCTGAAGATAACTTGAACTTTCAACAGGAGTTATAATATTTATAGATTATTTACAAATGCTTGCACACAATTCTCCTTTTACACATGAGCAAAATCTGCTTCTGCATTTTTAGAGCGAATTATAGATTGCTTAACAGGTGAACAATTCAGCGTTAAATACTGAAAAGAGACTTGTAAGTTATATGTTGAATTATCAAACTCTCTTCTCCTCTCTTAATCTCTGTAACTGATTTGGGGTCCCAATTCGAACCAGGGCTGTGCAAGAACAAATCAAAATAAAATCCAGACATGATTCTAGGAAAAGGAGTTTTCTCTCTTTTGGAAAGCAAAGAGGTTCAGTTGTGGGAGTAGCTATAGAGAAAATGAGGTACACAGAGTGTGTTTTATAAGAGGACTTGTCCTTAGTATGTGCTTGAAGAGCTGTGGGTATGTACATGTGCTGGTTCTACAGCTTCAGTCTGTCATAAGGTGACTCTTAATTGTCCTCCCCTTGCCTTTGTTTTGTAGATGGTGTCTGGGCAGTTTATTATGTGGGTTTGGGGAAGTGTGGGTGGGTGAACTGATTCTTTGTGCAGTTAATTACTCTTTCCCAGGTAATTAGTTTTACTATTTATTAGTTGATTTCTTAGCAGAGATGTGCATTCAGCAGTCTTTCTCATATCTTTGTTAAAATGTAGCTATTTGATTGCGACATGGTTTCTAGTCTTGGTTGTTTATTTGGGAGAGTGGGGGAAAGAGTCTTTTAGGATTATTAAAGATTATTAAAATTCATTCTACAGTATTCAGAGATGGGGAAAATACAAATAATTGCTGTGTTCCCAAATATCCACATGCTCACATTCCCTGAGTGTGTGTGTGTGAAATAGAGAAGCAAATTATGGGATGAATTGTTAATTAATTTATAATGAGTGAGCAGGGATACACAATGGCACCTCTGTGGAATGATGGATCTTCTTGGAACCCCATCTCCTTTTCCAAATGTGGACACTTGTAGCATAGCGGCTATATTGGTACTACTGTTGCTCTTACATGACAGGAAAGTATTAGTGAAACAGGAATATTAAAATGATTTTCCTGCACAAATAAGATATCATGAGGGGGAAACTGGAGAGATCTAATGATAAAAGATTAAAGAAGAATGCAGTTGTTTGAATGCTTAAAACACATTAATGTACAGATGATGTTTAGTGCTGAGAACATGAGCTTTGTATGCATTGATTAAAAATTGTTAATACTTTGTCAGTGGTCTAAATATTTGAAAAATACTTCATCAGTGATCAGTGATCTTACATATCTGAAGTATCCTGAGTGTAAGGATCTAGGTTACTGATTAACTTCTTTGCAATATCTCAGCATTTTTAATGTAATTATTTGCCTTCTGATGATGTACTATAGTTTTTCTTTGACAAAGACAAAGATGTCTTCTGTATAGAAATAGGGTACTACTGACTGATGTAATAAAAACGTACTTCATTTCTGCATCTATAACAACTTAGCTTACCTGGATTCTTCAGTGATAATATGATTATTTCTTGGCAAACTCCTTAAAGATTATTTCCCCAATAAAGGTTTATCCTTTACACTTAGAATCCTAAGGTTTGTTTTCTATTGTGTTTACTACACTGCATTATGGTAAAGGTTGCCAAGCCATGACACACAAGAAGATCAGAGTTAACCAAATTGTTGTTTAATGCTCCTCATCTTACATGAAGCTTCCACTATTACATTTAGGTTATCATAAGCTATCTTGTGTAATGTAGTGAGGTTAACTAATTTCTATTCTGATGAAATTTGGACTCTTAATTTTATAAAAAATCTTATTTGAATAGGAAAGAGCAATTGAACAAGGGATGGACTGGCTGCAGTTATTTTTACAGAAACCATCAGGATCACCAGTAGCTTGCTTGGAACAGGGGTAGATAATAGCAATATTAGCAAAGTGCAGTAGCACTTTGACTTATATACTGCTCCACTTTACAATACTATGGGTGGTTTACAATATTAGCATATTTCCCCCAATAATCTGGGTCCTCATTTTATCAATCTTGAAAAGATGGAAGGTTGAGTCAACTTTGGGCCCTTTCAGGATTGCACTCCAGGCTGTGGACAGAGTTTGCCTCTAATATTGGAAATAACATCTTGTGAGTGTTGATAAGAGCTGTACTGTTCCCCTTGAAAGATGAGATACTTATGACAAATTTATTTGATTTTTGTCCCACATTTATTATTTTATAAGCAATTTAAGACAGTGATGATACTTGATAATCCTTCCTCCTCCTATTGAAGCAAGATAAAATGGGCAGCTGGATAAACTCTCTAAATCAATAAATGTAACTATTGCCTAAATTAATTATTAGACATTATGCCATAGTTGTCATAAATTTATAAAGTAACCTATTTATATATGCAATGAACTATTGTAACTTTTATCAATTTAAAATAAGGTTAAATGAGCCATTCATTAAACAGTTATCCTATTCAATATTTACCTTGGAATACCGGGTTCAGTCTGTTTTTGCAGACTATATTAAATGTTATTGCAGTTAATAGAAAAGAGCAGCTGCCATATTTTTTTTTCTTTAAAAACTGTGCTGAGTAGGCAACAGGCCAGTTCACAAAGTAATCATTAACATGTGGAATTCAAGGTATAAATGGCTGAATTTGACCATAGTCAATTAACAAAAAGACTAATTGATTGATTAGTTCAGCTATTGGTACTGTTGCCTAAGGTTTATGAAACTGAAGCAGAACATATCAGGAATTCAGCAGATTGGAGAAAGCTCAATTATTTTATTGTGACTTTATTACAAGCCTGCAAAGACCAGATTATGGTTTTTTTCTGGATATGTCACCTTATTTAGGAAAATTAAGAAATCTTGCTTGTTAATTCCTTATAGTAGAGGTTATTATCTGCTTCTTCAGTCTTCTGCCTACCTTTCTCCAAAATGTGGCTAAGAACCCTATCTTGGAAATGTGGGCATGGACATCTGCAAAGAGGGACAAAGTTGATTGTTGGCTTGAACATCTGGATCTCCACATTTCTTCTTTAAAAAGAGATATCCTGTAGACCTTTTGGAAAGTAAAAAATAATTTTATTTTACCAATGAACAAGCAGTTCTAGTAGTGACATATACACTGTCAAGAGAAAGAAATTCCTAGTTTTAATTTTTTAATACTATGATGGGAATATTTTGATAGCTGCAATGATTGGTAGTCTCTTTCTGGGTGCAAATAAAGGCTGTACTTTCCAAATCCTTTATGGTTCTGATTATCTTTGAACTTAATTGCTACAAGTGCCTTATGTTAAGATCAGGAAAGCATTCTCTTTGGGATCCTACCATATCTCAGGGAGCATGGAATAAGTCATTCCCAGTTTCTGTCCCCATTCTCTTGAACCCCATTCTTCCGGAGGTTTGATTGGGTCCCATGCTTTTGAACTTTCAAAAAACTATAAAGATCTGACGGGTGGGGTAGGGGGTTGACTTCAGGATTTAGTATGTTACTTATATTCCTTGCATGAGAATACTTATGTCATTTGTTGTTAATGGCACCTGGGATATATTGATTTATATTTTTATGTGTCTTTTTTTTATCTGATTACTGTATCCTATATGCATACCACTCAGTCTTTTATGGTTGATAAACCCAATGAGAAAATTATTGTTGGATGATATATGATAACCAAGCAGAATAACCCATTTCTTCTAGTATTTGTGCATGAATGTGACTGTGCGTAGACTATGTTGGTTCTCTGTGTCATATGATATATGCATAATTTTGTTTATTTAATTTCTTTATCATATTTATGTAGTGTATATTGGACATGATGACATTTTGAGAGCTATATGCAACAAAATTTATTTTAATGTATGTTGATTAGTGTACATTCAATGTGACAATAAAATTCTATTCTATTCTATTTGAAAAAACTTAGGTGACCATGTAGGCTAGGATTTATTAGATTTTGTAGTCCTAAATATTTGGACACTAAACTGTCTGCAGCTCCTTTGGGGGAAATCCGCACAAGAGTAGCTGCATTTAGGAACTTGCTTAACTCAATTTTGATCAATTTTTATTTATTATAGGACTAGCATTGGTTAGACAGTCAGTAATGGATCTGCTGTGGATAAGCAGATGGTATTGGCCCGTAATTGTCAGGTGTCAAAAAAGCATTTTATATTGGAGCCCCTTGTTTATAGTGCTCCATTACCTATCATAAAAGGACTAACTAGATTTAGATATTCCCTAACATTAACACATATGTGCGAGGGATACCTTTACCTTTAACATTAACTGGCTTTTTGGATTTGCACAATGCAGCAGATGGGGAATGGTAATTTCACTTATATATAGTAATTTAACTAAAACAACACACTTCTGCCCAGGTACCGTCTGCCCAGGTACCGTCTACTTCAATGGGGTCACTGGCCTTTAATTGACCAGGTTATATGAGCTCTGTTGATGGTTTCAAATAGGCTGCAAAAATGAAGAACTAAAATATAGTATGCACTTTAGCTTACAAAACCTTGACTTTTGAAAATAGGATGATTTGCTATGTAATTGTTGTACATCATATAATAAGGCTGCAAGTTATTTTAAATTTAAATATATGATACAAGTGCAGATCATACACGGATTTACAAATAATTTGCAAAAGGTAGGTGCATTACCCTCTGCAAAAGTAAAGTGAAAAGGCCTGTTGGCTCATTAGAGAATAATAAATATACTATCCCATAAAGCTTGACACCATGCTCCACCATTAGATGCCAAATGATTGAATACTTTAGCACATCATGTGATCAAAGATAAATCATTATCTCAGTTACTGGGAATTTCCTTTTTCTAAAGGATGAAAAGGACAAACTAGCCACATCCTCTGATGTATTATTTTGTACTTTTAATTGGTCCCTTTGGTTTCTAAGTACATCCATGATCTTCTGAAGACTTCCCCCCTTTTGTTTTTTAAATGTTTAATATCTGTGAATAAAACTGTATTTATGATGAATTTATTTATAAATTTCTAAAATATTCAGGAAACAAGTATACTTCAGCGTCAAGATAGGGTCTGCACCTTCTTTCCATATGCCAAAACTCTGCCTTCTGCCATACTGCTAAAGTTAATAACCTGTTACCTGAAAAAAGAAAAATCCCAAACAGGTCTAATTCTTCTGTTTGGGAAGGGTTATATTCAGGTATGTACACAACATTTTATGATTTTATGTTTCTAGAAATGATCGAAGCAATCATTCATTCATTCATTCATTCATTCATTCATTCATTCATTCATTCATTCATTCATTCATTCATTCATTCATTAAAGCAGGGATGTCAAGTTCAAGGTGCACAGGCTGGATTCGGGCCGTGGAATGCTTAAATCTGGCCTGTGGGGCCAGCATGGAAATAGCAAAGGACTGGCCTGCAGTGCCTCTTGCAGCCAAAATGGGGTGCAGGGCGGGAGCTGCACACAGAGGCCACCCAGGCTGAAAATGGGGCACGTGGGGGGCCACATACTGCACACCCTGTTTTGACCGGCAGGATACTGCAGGAGGTGTCCATCCCATCCGCCCCGGCTGGCCCACGGAGGAGAACTACAATCCTGATCCAACCCTCAAAGAAATTCAGTTTGACACCCCTGGTCTAAAGCATTCTCTGTGTGCATTCTCTGTATTCCTCTCAACTGTTTAAATAATCAAACCTAGTAAATAACATTGCACAGTAATGAGATTTTTTTGATGTCTTTAGCTTTTTTTAAAATACCAGCATTTCATAATTTTAAGGAACAAATTGCTCTTTAGCTGGTGATGGTATAAATGAGAATAGACTGGCAAAAAAAATTGGGAAAATTGGAGAAATGGATAAAGGATAAAAACAAGACACAGATTATTTAAAACAAACATAAAATTATATATTGAAGAATTTGTTGAAAAGAACGAATTAAAAATTAAAGAACGAGAACCATTTTTGTGTCTGTTGCCAATATTTTTGGTGAAGTAATGTTATTAAGCTAATTGACAAGTTAATAGGAATGATAGAATAGAATAGAATAGAGGACTATAAAAGTAAATACATAAGCAGATATGGAATGCTGTAAATTATTACCAATGGTATGTAATGTTCAATACGTTATGCTTAGATGAGGGATTTTTTATGCATATGTGGCAATTTTGTGTATTGTTTTTAAAGAGAAATTGTTCAATAAAAATTATTTTTTTTTTAAAAAAAGAGAATAGACTGTCAAGAGAACAGACACTCTGCTGCTGCAGATTCCACCTTTCACCGGTGGTCTGTTTTCAGAATCCATGAAACAGACAAGGAAGGCAAGGTGAATATTCAGAGTGGAGAACTCCAATTTTTCTCACTTTGATGATTTGGTGATGGCATGCATGGTATACATCACCTTGATGTACAACCACAAGCAGTTGAGCCCAAAATGTATGTTGCTAAGTGAAACATTTGTTAAGTGAGTTTTCCCCTGTTTTACAACTTTTCTTGCCACAGTTGTTAAATGAACCATTACATTTGCTAAGTTAGTAACATGGTTGTTTAGTGAATCTGGATTCCCCATTGACTTTGCTTGTCAGGAAGGGGATCACATGACTCCAGGCCATTGCAGCCATCATAAATACGAACCAGTCGCCAAGCATCTGAATTATGATCATGTGACCATGGGGATGCTGTAATGGTCGTAAGTGTGAAAATGGTCACACGTCACATTTTTCAGTGCTATTGTTACTTTGAATGGTCACTAAATGAACTGTTGCAAGTCAGGGACTACCTACATTATTAGAAAAAAAAATCGGTAATTCTGAAATCAAGTAGTTTTCTATAATTACTCCATTCTTATTTATTTTATCCTCTTTCCTTAATCTATGCAATTATAAAACTGTTCTCCATTTCTTGACAGGCTTTCCTTTTCAATATGAGAAAAGTATTCTTGTTTGCTTGCCCATAATATCACCCACCTCCTATTTGAGAAAGTGACCAAAGATTGAGTTGGAAATAATAACTTTGTTTGGGACACCACTGCTGAGGGAGTAAGAAGTCCATTTTGGCTCTGAATGATTAGTAGCTGCTGTATCAGTGCTGAAGCATTCAGGTGGAAGGACTACAAGAAGAGGGAGGAACAAAGTGTAAAAAGGAAGCTTTAGGGTGCCATAGAAATCACCTTTTAGTATTTATGAATGGGATTAAGATGGATTATGTTATGGCCCAAAATATGATTTCTCCTAGGCTGTTTTGATTGGGCTGTATTATCTTAGGTGTCCAATGATACCTCATTGATTACATTTTATGCTCTTGGGAAAGGGTGCTAGTTCTGATGAATATCATTGCTTTGCTGATGGTAGGAGGCAGAGAACTAATATTATTTCACAGGTAATTTCGCATGTTCCGTTTTTATCTCGCTCTTTTTGTAATGCATTTCTCTCAGTAATTGAGAATATTTCCTCTAATAATGGTTATTGTGTTTGTTGGTCATTGTGATAACTAAAAGAGAATCTGGTAGATTAAAAAAATAACAATCACAAGAAAGAAAGATAAGGATTCTGAGAATAGAAACAAGCAAAGGATGCAGTCAAGCAGAAGAGATCATACAGGATCCAGTATTGATTTCGGTAAAGGTTTAAGACTGGATTAAATATTGTACTGTTGAGCTAGGATAGAGGCTCAAATCTCTGCTTTGCCAAGAAGCTCACTGAATAAAACTTGGAGCAGTCACTGTCTCACAGAATTTTGAGGAAAATAAAATGATATGGGTACTATTGCATTTCCTTGAATTCCTAGGAGGAATATAGAATTTTACAGTTTGTTTTTCTTCAGACCTGTGGTAACTGCAATGTCCAGAATTCTCAACTAACATGGAAATTCCAGCCGATTGGATGGGATTTCCAGAGATTTCAGTTCAAGTACATTTGGAGAAAAGTAAATAAGACTGCAGAAAGCCACTATTCTTTCAGTGCTTGGGCTCTTATTCATTATACTGCTTTCCATGAATTGCAAACTTCTCAAGCAATTGGACTGTAGAGGTAAAATAACATGCATGGTTCACACAATGATATAATCATTAAAATTACAGGAGACGCTTTGCAACACGTGCATTAAAACTATAGCTTGTTGGACTAAATGAGGAATACCTAGTTTCCAATAGTGAGTTAAGGCTACAATATATTTACAAGTGTACTAATTTGGAAAATGGGCATCTAGAAGGAGAGATATTATTTTTGGCAATTGCTGTGATTACATTCTGTGTAATCTAGACATTACAACAAATTACTATTTGCTATTTGTTTAATAAAGAAATAGCACAATGCTTTCTGGAATACAGTATAGTGAATGAATTTATATTTCACTTGACTAAGTACAGAAAATATGTGTTTCTTTTCAGCTATGCACAGAGAGAATTAATACTGTAAAAATAAGGTGCATGCGTTGATTAGGAACAGAGTAAGAAAGTTTGAGGAAGGGGACAGCAGCGGAGGACAGCATATATAGGCTTATAAGTAGCCATCTTCTCTATGCTTTAGTGCCTTGTTTGCCTTGGGGGAGTCTGCCAGTCAATTCCCTGTTACCCAAATACAAATTGGTACTACTGCATCTAACGATTTCTAATGATGGAGTTGGCCTCATGGCTGGTGGCACATTCCGAAGAGTCTTTCTGTTGAAGTGCTCTCTCTGTCCATGCCATCAGCACTTCTCCATCAGCACTTCTCAAGTGTAGATATAAAAGTTCAGTGATTCCATAGCTAATGAAATGAAGATGCTCCAGGGGCACACTCTGCTCTTACTAGCAGATATCAGCTAGAATCATGACATGTGAGGAGGTGGGAGAAGGCACACCATAACTATTCATTTTATGAAGAGAGCATAGAGAAGGATTAAGATCCTATTGAATTAAGCATGCCAAAATTGTACTGTAAGTCAGAGGAAGTCATGAATTTACAGTACTCAGACCAAAGTTGGGGTGACAATTCTCCTTTGTGCCGAAGGAGGAAATGGAAAATTATCTAAGAGTATTCTGGTTGTGCTACAAAGAAGGAAATATTAGGAACTGGTACAATTCAGTTCTGAGCCCAAGAGATGACTATAGCCTAGGGAATATGGAAAGCAAGGAGTGGTCTATTATGACACCTGAAACAGTTCTTTCTACTTGGAAACAAGTTCATTTATCTTCCTTCCTTGGAAACCTTTGAAGCCTCTCTTCTGAATTCAAGTAGAGCAGCAAAGCTATTTCTTTCTAATCCAGGCATTTAGCTCCTGCTGGGAACAAAATGCAGGAGACTGGCTCCTGCCTGCCCTGATCTTTCTGTGTCCTGATTTGTAACCTGTGCAGTGGCACATGAGCTGAGTACCCTCAGGGAGTAAAGAGAGCAGGAACTGCTGTTACCCAAACCTCATCATGAAGAGGCTACCTGCCTTTTAAAAATAAAAAAAACCTAACATTTGGCCTTCAACATCTCTTAATGTCGTCTCTTGCTTGGAACTTGTTATACCCTCATGACAAATTGGGCAGGTGTGCTTTCTCTGTCTATTAGAAATTCTAAGCACTTCAGGCATAAATTTTCGAGCCATTGGAAATCTATATTTTTAGCAGCCGTTTACCAAAGGTTGGGAGTCTTAACAGGACCCAGATAGTTTTGTTAGACAGTAAACTCTAGCATAGAATTTTTTTCAGGAATCTGGCAAACCAAATTGCAAGGCAGCTGTAATATAATTAATTTCATAGACTTCCCACGTCATAGTTTTCTACAAATTATGACTGCATGCTTAGCAAGCAAAAGCAACAACTAAAGAACACATTTTCTCAAGAAGGTTTTACACAATTTGTATGTTATCCTTGGACTGCAAGGTGATCCAACCGGTCAGTCCTAGAGGAGATCAACCCCAACTGTTATTTGGAAGGCCAGATCCTGACGATGAAACTCACGGCTGACCCCGCTCCTGCGTGAGCTGCATTGGTTGCCGGTGGGGTACCGGGTTCGCTTTAAGGTCACGGTAATGATCTTTAAAGCGACCCATGGCATTGGACCACGTTATCTCCAGGATCGCATGCTGTCGACTCCTCAAAGACTGGTGCGTACCCACAGGGAGGGTCTGCTGGGGGTCCCATCGGCAGCTAAGTGTCGATTGGTGACCCCCAGGAGGAGGGCCTTCTCTGTGGCTGGCCCGACCCTCTGGAATGATCTACCACCTGCACTGCGAAGGCTCCCGGATTTGTTAATGTTTCGCCGGGAGCTAAAAAAGTACCTCTTCCGTCTCGCTGGCTTGGGTTAAATTTTTATTTAGGAATTAGGGGTTTTAATATTTAAGAATTTATGGGATGGGATTTTTAGAGCCAATTTTTATATTTAATTTAATTTTAAATGTTTATATGTATTGTTTTTAAATTTTTTGGCTGTGCACCGCCCCGAGTCCGTGTGGAGAGGGGCGGTATATAAATGTAAATAATAAATAAATAAAGCCACCAGAGCACTTATAGAAGGGAAAGTTATAGCTCCACAGTTCAATCCACAATCCACATTTGAAATCCACAATCCAGTCTCAGCCAGCTCTCTCGGGAACAAAAGGAGTAAGTGCAGGTCTTAATGTCAATAAAATGTTGGATGTCTGCCATTCTGCTCTCTCTATCGAGGCGGGAGGGGGGGGAAGACAGCCCACTCCACAGAGATCAGTCAATCAACTCTCTCATCTATTAGGTTCAATCGTCCTGCAATCAGACTCAGCAATATTTTTTTTCAAAATCGTCCCCTCTCTCCAAACATTAGAGAGAGGGCACGCTGAAGCCGCTGCCTACGTCCAGAGGGGAGGGGAAGAGAGCCTTTAATCCATTATCTCACTGCAAAGCTCAGTCTCCTTACTGTAGGAGAGGAGGTCTTTGCTTCAACCTCCTCACTGCCTCGTCGTTCGCTTCATTTTCTCCCGCTGGGCGATCCGCTGGCCTCCGGTGTCTCGGGCAAATGCTGGCGAG
Organism: Calamaria suluensis; assembly: GCA_032468135.1. Taxonomy (NCBI): domain Eukaryota; kingdom Metazoa; phylum Chordata; class Lepidosauria; order Squamata; family Calamariidae; genus Calamaria; species Calamaria suluensis. The sequence continues at coordinate 324,067 of JANHFP010001310.1, forward strand.
CCCCCCGCGACCACTGTCACTTCAGGGCTCCCAGCAAGCCGCCTCAATGGCAGGCAGCCCTTACTGGACTGCCTGTGCCCCCGAAGGAGCCCACCAGGAGGGCGAATTCGGATGCCGGGGTGCAGAGCCACCTCAGACGCGTCTGTCCGCATCTCACTCCCGGAAGTAAGTTTCCAGTATTATGACAATATTGTTAAGTGAATCATGCAGTCATTAAGCAGTTCTAGCTTCCTTCATTGACTTTGCCTGTGAGGTGGCAGCTGGGAAGATCACAAATGCCAATAGTTTGACCCTAAGATACTGCAACTGTGGTAAATACATGCCAGTTTCCACATTCTCAAATTTTGATTATTTTACTATAAGGATTAGTGGTGGGTTGCTAGCTGTTTAGGTGAACCGGTAGCAACAGCGGCACAAGGCTCTGCCCACTCGCCTGGACATCTTCAAATATGCTCTGCACATGTGCAGAAACTTCTGCACGTGCAGAAACTTCTGCACAGTTGCAGAAGTAGTACGTGCTGGAACCAGTAGCAAAGGTAAGTGAAACCCACCCTTGATAAGGATGCTGTGATGGTCATAAGTCTAATGACCTTTTGTTTAAAGTGCCATTGTAACTCCAAACAGTCATTAAACAAATGGTTGTAAGTCAAGAACTGCATGCAAGTAACGTAAGCTGTATTCTAGTAATTGACAGTGGATGATGAATTGGCCTTAGAATGCTGACACTGTATTTTGTGCTTTCTCTACAGTTAAGGAGGGCCCAGTGTTTGCCATGTGTATGGTTGGGGCAGAAAACAAGGCTACTTTGGCCAAATGGATTGTAGGTCTTCAGGAAACAAACCCTATTTTGCATGATATAACTGTGATATTCCGTCTCATGCACAGCCCTCAAGAGCTGCAGTGCAATGAAGAAACAGAGGACAATAATTCAAGAACACAGGCCAAATTCTTCAAACAAGAAGTGTGAAAATTCACTGATCATGTTTTAGGTTTTAGTCATGTTATATGAGGCTTTTAAGGACATTTGAGATAATAAATTCCTGAATTGTTAAATCAGGTTAAGATGTAGATTAATATAATAAGTTTCTGATATTGCAAATGGAGGAGGATTGAGGCTTTGTAAAATAAGATCTGGCATAAAACCTCCAACTGTCTTATGTGTATATTTGTTTTCAGTTTTAGATAGCTGTAGATTAAACAAATTTGAAAATGTTCAAAATGTTATAATTCTTCAGTTAGTTCCACGATCAAGCATAATTTTGTAGATAATAGTTAACATTTTCTGGATGTTACTAAATCTGGAAGGAAATCCCCTTTCTCACTGCATCACACTTTATATGTCAACCAAGTTGCCCAACTTTTCATGTGTTGGAGGGAGAGCTGAAGAATATTGCCTATAGTAGTTATTACAAAAAGTGGTTGTATTCTGGTCAGATAAGTGAGTGTCCAGACCAGGGGTGTCAACTCACGGTGTCATCACATGACATATCACAACTTCCCCCTCCTATGTTAAATCGGGCATGGGGATGGCCATGTGATGCATCTGGTCCACAGGCATGAGGGTGACACCCCTGGTCTAGATGCTTCTTAAACACATCCAGTGATGGAGCACCCACAATTTCTGGAGGCAAGCTGTTCTACTGATTGTCCTCACTGTGAGGAAGTTTCTCCTTAATTCCAGGTTGCTTCTCTCTTTGAATACCTTACTGAAATCTAAATATCCTATGTCCACACAGACTTAAAGGAGACATTATATTTATCAGTGTCATATAAGAAAATTTGTCAGGTTCACCAAAAAATAAATAATATGACAAATGGAAGAATTCCTAGTGCTTACTGCTGACACTTAGACAAACCAGTTTTAAGTCCATTAAATTTTTCTATATTGACTTGCAATATTTCTATAACCTGCTTAGCAGCAGGTTTTTCATTGTAAGTTTTTCCATGGTAACTTCATGAATAGCTCTGAGCATTTACTGATCTGAACTTCTCAAACTAGAATAACTTCTGTTGCAGTGAAAAGTGGACTCAGTTAGCAAACCTTTTGTAAATACAGCAAGGAGTTATTATATAGATGATTCTCTTGGTTTGTTTGCATTTCCACTTTATCCACATTTTTATTATTTTCCAGTTTTTCCACAGCATATTTAATATTTCTACATCTGATGATATTTGTTTCAGCTCTTTATCCTGTGGATGTTCTCAGATATTCTCTTTCATATCAGTTATTTGTTTTGGAAATAATCTATCCATAGAAGATACCATTGTTGATATTGTAAATTGTAGTTGTATTTGAAGGTTTACCTTGTACTAGAAAAGAGTCTTGAAATATATGCTTACTGGGGAAAAGTTGTCTAGAATCCTTATGAAATGCAGCTTGTCATTTGAAGAAAAAAAATTCTGTCCCTTTGATTAAGTGGGCAGAAAGAGCAGGATTTTGTTAAGGCCAATAAGCCTTCTTCCTATCCATATTAGCTGGTAATACTTGGTGGGACTTTTATGTGTAAAAATGTTTTATTGGTTTTATAATTTTTAAGGGTAGGGTAAATGGGTTACATAAATTCTTTAACAGCAAAGCGAGTATGATATTTTCCTTATACGAAGTATTAAAATATATATTTTTTCCCAAATACAAAACATAACATATTTTATCTTTCTTTGGCATGAGTTCTGTTGCAAATTCTTTTTTCAATAAAAAAAATTAAGGCAAACATATTTATGTCTTAACTTCTACATTTCGGAGACCTGAATTATTCCTTATTTCTTTAAGTCATATTCATTTCTTATCTTTAGATAATTTTCACAATGCTGCCCCTCCCCCCCGAGGAGGTTCCGGCTTCTTCCATGTCCCCCACTGCTCCTGATACTTCTTCCTCCAGAAGGCTTTTGTGTTCCTTGAGAAAGGCCTCCGCCTCTCCAATTGAATTAATTCTTATTCTTCCCCCGTCCCAGAAGATCAATAGTCCCTCTGGCATCATCCATCTAAACATAATCCCTTTCAGATACAACTTATTGGATCAAAAAAAATATTTTTGTCTTTTATTACATATCTTTCTTGGGATCTGCTTAAGAATATTAATCTCCTTGTCCCTGTATTTCAACGCCCCAGTCCTTTGAGCTCTGAGAATTTTATCTCGTTTCCCTTTTTAAAAATTTCACATGTATTTCCCGGGGAACATTATGTATTTTAGCATAATTAGAATTTACTCTATAAATTAAAAAAAATAAATCTTAAGAGTGACTAGGAAAGCTTGCTAAAGATGCCTAGTAGATTGATAAATGATTGGACTTGGTCTTACATATTTAACAAACAAAATGTCTGTGGAAATGGGTGGTTGATACGTTTTGGTATGGAAATAAAAACTATAAGTTAATGTCTACAAACTAAGCTTTGGATAAAGCTCTGGTATAAAGTCAACTTGAGTCTATCTAATATGGCAATCCAACATCAGATATTTTTATCCCAACATTTATGTAGATTCTTAATAATTTATTTGCTCTCAGTTTCAGACAATTTAGCTGCTGTTATTATTTGTATCCTTTTTCTGGATTTTACTGAAATAGATCAGTATTAGAAGAGAAAATAAAGAGAACGACATTTCCTCAATTACTCCAGCATACAGTAGGACCTGGATTAGAAAATTTCAAATTCCAACTAAGCATAGGTCTACAATAAAGTTAGAGTTTCAACCTTTGACTATATTCTATTCTAGGTACCATATTGAAAAAAGACAACTCAAACAGTTATCTCTTGAAGGCCATCTTCAAAATTATTCAACAAAGCAACCGAACAAATTTAATGACAAATAATGCTGCTATTAATCAACAAAGGATGTTAATGAAGTATATATTAATAAAACCTATCAGGAAACAGAAAAAGAATTTTAAAAACCATCTACTCTGACTGCAATCTTCCCACAGAAATTGAAAAATGCTTCATCTACAACATGAACCTTACTAAGATAAAGAGGGCAATCGAAATGCAAGGCAATGCCATTGCCAATGCAAAGATTCTTATTTTAACCCATCTCTCAATCCATTATGTTTTAATACATAAACTTCAATTCTGCACAGTGTCAATCACAATAGTACACAATTATATACTTTGAATTTTCCACTGCACTATTTAGGACAAGAACAATGTCTAGAAGTTCAGGACAGATTTATGTAAATAAATATAAACTTTATTAAGAGAAAATATTGTGAATATATTATCTACCCTACTGCATCCTACCCTAGAATGCCTATATTATATAGTACATATATTCCTATTATAGTATGCCAATGTAGCAATTTCAAAGTAAATTATTTGCCAATTGTGAAATGTGTTTAAAGGTTTGTGGCTTAGCACTTTGGTTAAAGATCACATTTTCCCAGATTGAACTTTTATAACATAACTGTTTTTATCATTTTTAGAATTTTGTAAGTGGGGTTAATGGTATTATTATTTTTTTCTGTAGAACTCACTGGAAAGACAGAACAGTCAGCATTAGAAACTTTTCTTTGGAAGCTACCTTGCACTCAAGGACCTAATATTAAAATGCAATCTATTGACCATAAATGGACTTTAAGCCAAGATTATTGCCATAACTATCAGAGTTAGATTCTTGGACTTAGAACATGATGTCCTAGGATCAGCTCAGCATTCCAAGCTTCCCAGGTAATGCTTGCAATTCCCCTGTAACAAACCATATTTGCCTTTTCCAATTCAGTTTTCTCCCAAGAATGGTTAATAGAGGTATAAATTCACAAGGAGAGACAAGAAACCTGTAGCTAAATTAAATTATGGATAAACACCCTATATCTAAGATACAGTCAGATTAGTAAAGAACTTTTCCAGGTTTTTAGAGCCATAACTGTATTTAATCGATATTTTAATTTTTGTAAAAGTATATTTTATATTTATGGCTGTGCA
>JANHFP010001310.1:333630-345188 GCA_032468135.1 Calamaria suluensis
GTTCAGGAAAAAACTGTCCTTGCGTCTACTTGTTCTGGTGTGCAGTGCTCTACAGCATCGTTTTGAGGGTAGAAATTCATGTCCAGGATGTGAAAGGTCTGTATATATTTTTGCAGCCCTCTTTCTGACTGGTGCAGTATACAGGACCTCAATGGAAGGCAGGTTGGTAGCAATTGTTTTTCCTGCAGTTCTAATTATCCCCTGAAGTCTGAGTCTGTCTTGTTGGTTTGCGGAACCAAACCAGACAGTTACAGAGGTGCAGCAAACAAGAGAAGCACCATCCAAGCAATGCAGGCAACACAGGAAACCATGCCTCTTTCCAATCCATGGACAAACATCTCTCCACAGAACCGGTCCCTGGTGCCCAAAAGTTTGGCAGCTGCTGTTCTAATCTGTACATTGGTCTTAACATAGAAGACCAATTCAATGGCAATGGCTAACATTGCTCACCATATGTTCCATTTTTCTTTAGTACAAGATATGTTTAATGTATAAAGTATGTAGTATTGTTAAAATCAGAGCCTTAAACAGATTGTTCATGGACTATGCAATCAGATGATTAAGTTATTATCCAAGGACACTATTTTTCATAAATGCCTATAATCCTACAGATTTTATACTAAGAAAGAATATTGCTTACTGTGTTCAGAGGTCAAGGTACCTAGTAAATGAATTTACTACCTGTCATTTTTTCAGTAAATATTAATTGTTTTAAAAATGCTACATGGACTAATTAAATCATATTTTATGCAAACTTTAATAGAAATCATTAATGAAAACTTACTTTTCACGTCTCCTTTGTTACATTGCAATTAATAAATCCAGCCTTTCATTTTAAATTTAAAATTCATTCTATTTTGCACCCAGCTTTAATAGAATTTTTTTTCTTACCATTCACTTGAAGAATATGAGTCTGACAGATTTGATCATAGCCATCTGCATAGCAGCTATAATTTCCCATGTGAGTTGTAGTAATCTTAGTAATATATAGGGACCCATCGTCTCCAAAATCCTAAAGAAAAAAAAGAGGTGATCAAAATTACCATCGGAACATTTTCCTATCTATACTGAATTTCTTTAAGAAATTTTAATTGGGCCTTTTAAATAACAGTTATACAAAGACAATAACATATTTAATAATGCATTTGATTACAGCAGCAAGAATCATTCTTGCACAGAAGTGGAAACAAGATACCATACCATCAGACGAAGAAATCATACAAAAAATATACCATTGCACAGAAATGGAGAAGCTTACTCTCAACTTAAATGGTAACATATAATTTACTTCGTCATGCATTCAGCCAGAATTGATTGGTTTAGTTGATTCATCCTATGATGTATTGATTATTTTATTGATTATATCCTTGTCATTGTCATCCTCTTTTTGTGTTATTGGGATATTTGCTTGCCAAATAGATTTTTACTGAACAAAGTCCCAACAAGATTGAGGTAAAACATAAGCATAAATATATAAATGCATACACAATTACTTTGCCTCTCCTTTCATGCTTGGCTATCAGAAATTATCTACTCTGCTGTTCATTTTATTTGAAGTATTCCATGTAATGTGCGTTGATCTAGGTGCAGTGAGACCAGTTTGGTCTGGTTCACGCGATCCGGTAGTAATGACCGGATGATGTCACGTGAACCGGTCCCTCCCCAAACATCTGTGCGATTTTTTACAATTTTTCCCCATTTTATTTCTTTATCCGTGCTCCGCGGTTGCTCCCCAAGCCGCCTGGGCTGCCTGCGGCTTTAGGAGCCACCACAGAACACCGGGTCTCTTTCCTGGTGGTCCGGGGTGGCTTCTGGGGCTGCACGGGCTGCCCTCAGCTCCAGCCCCTGCCGCGGACCAATGGGGCTTGTCGGCGCTGTAGACAAGGCTCCCTTTGGCTACCTTGGCCCCACGGAGCTCCCTTGACAAGCGGTGTCAGCGGCACAAAAGTGAAGCTCCATAGGCCAGGAAGGAGCAGCCACCGTTTCCGCTTCCTCCGCTCTGAGGGATGAGCGCAGGCCCTGGGTGGCGGCGCTGGGGCCGGCTCGCTCCTGGCTGGCTGCTTGCGAGGACCGACCCCTCTCCAAGCAGAGCTGTCCACTGCTCCCCACGGAAGCCAGCCCTGAGCTGAAGGGAGCTGTCTAGTAGAAGTCTGGATTGAAGCACCAAGTGCAAAGTGTCAATATTCTGTCTAGTCAGCTGCTTTAAAATACAGATATCTGTATAGCAATAGCAATAGCACTTAGACTTATATATCGCTTTATAGTGCTTTACAGCTCTCTCTAAAAATAGAATAGAATAGAATTCTTTATTGGCCAAGTGTGATTGGACACACAAGTCTTGTCTTGGTGCGTACGCTCTCAGTGTACATAAAAGAAAAGATACATTCATCAAGAATTATAAGGTACAACACTTAATGATAGTCATAGAGTACAGAGAAGCAATCAAATTGTATTAGGAAACAATCAATATAAATCTTAAGGATACCAGCAACAAGGTTACAGTAATAAGTGGGAGGAGATGGGTTTTGGGAACTCTGAGAAGATTAATAATAATGCAGACTTAGTAACTAGTTTGACAATGTTGAGGGAGTTATTTTTTAATAGAGTGAGGGTGTTTGGGAAGAAAACTGTTCTTGTGTCTAGTTGTTCTGGTGTGCAATGCTCTATTGTGTCATTTTGAGGGTAGGATGTGAGGGGTCTGTAAATATTTTCACAGCCTTTTTTTTGGCTCATGCAGTATACAAGTCCTCAGTGGAAGGCAGGTTGGGTTTAAAGTTTACAGTAAAAAGGTTTAAGCAGCTTACAGAGTCAGCATATTGCCCCCCAACAATCTGGGTCCTCATTTTACCAACTTCAGAAGGATGAAGGCTAAGTCAACCTTGAGCCTGGTGAGATTCGAACTGCCAACTTGTAGGCAGCCAGCAGTCAGCAGAAGTAGCCTCGGGGGGGGGGATATTATCTTTAGAGCCATTGTACTAAGGCTGGGTATTTGGTTATGTCTTTTGATGGATGCGTAGGTAGGAATTACGACTGTTATCTGTTGATTGATGCCATGCTTCTAATAATTTTCTTGCCCTTTTTTAAAAATCAGGTTTACTCTGAAATTTCCAGTGTTTTCCAGTTTTGCCAGAGGAAATCTATGTGATGAAATACTAATGACCTTGTGTTGATTATTTTGGTAGTTAGTTGGTGTGAGTGGGCACAGTCTACTTGTCTACTGCCTACTGGCATTCACAGTCCTTAACATTTGTTTTGAAAATGATTCCTCTTTTTGCCTTCCTTTGATACAGGGTCTCTGGGTTTGCTTAGTATTTTTTGTAAGTCCCTGGTTTTTCCAAATGGTTGAGTAGCCAGTTAATGGATTCTAGGATGCTTTTTATGTAGTGTAGGATTATCTTTTTATTTGAATATACTCACAATGTGGTCAACACATCCAGAAAGCACTATACTGAAACTGATTGTTATAGAATAACATATCAAATAGCTTCTAATCTAAATCCAGGGCTGAATATGATATACTTGCAATTTATGAACATATAGAATTCCCTTTATTCATGTTACCAGATTTTTCTTCTTTTTTTACATTTTCCTTTTTAAGTTTAGAACTTTATTTTCAAATTTCAGTAAGATGTGACCCCTTTTGAGATTTGGTCCAACTGAAGAGCCTAGGAAGAGTACTCTTCTACTACCATTCTAATTGAGACACAATTTATGTTACTGGTTTATGTCTTTGGTATGGACAGGATGCTAACTCATTCATATGATTTTCTGGATTTGATAGCAGACAAGGGTAGAGGAGAGTTTTTTAATGAATATGCTAATATATTTTATGAAAGACTGCTTCTCCTTAGAATTCCCTGGAAAGGAGAAGGTGAGAAACCAAGATTTTCATTCGCTAAATTCAGTACTTGATGTGACAGATATTAGTCTTTTAGAATCTTCAACTAAGACAGGCAAATGGTTGCACAGGTTTGCTAATTTTTCTGCCTTCACAGAGGTAAAGCATTGCTTCCTATGTACCGTATTTAAAAGTATGCCAAACAGTATTCTAATTGAACTTGTTCTAAGGAATTGGGCACTAAAGGCCAAAGATTTACAGAATCATAGCCTGTTTTTTTAATGGACAAAACTACACTTCGGGAAGCATTTTATGCTTATTTCTAAAATTAGAAAGTTGACCTACATAAAGATCCTGTTTTGGCAAAGAATAGCAAGAGGCCAAGAAATAATAATTTACAACACCATGCTCTCTGGTACATATTGCAATGTCACTTACATTTGGAACTCTCTCTCTCTGTGTGTGTGTGTTTGTGTGTGTGTGTGTGTGTGTGTGAGAGAGAGTTCTGTGTACTGTTTAAGGCATTAGGCTAGAATCCAGAAGACTGTGAGTTCTAGTCCCACGTTAGGCATAAAGCCAGTTGGGTGACCTTGAGCTAGTTACTTCTTTTCAGCCCTCGGAAGGAGGCAAAGGCAAATCATTTCTGGGAGGAAAAAAAAACCTTTATGTATCTAATAGTTATATTTATTTATTCAGGTGCAGTTCTTAAGTAGAATTTACCACACACCAATGTGTAAATCATTGGCACAGTTCTAACATACAAGATCCTCTTAATGTGATGAAGATAATAATGTCTTCCTGTCAAGCTTGATTCCAAGACTCATCCATATAGGCTTCTTGGCAATAAGACACAAGTGGTTTGCTACAGATTTCTTGGATGTTTTTCAAATTCACAATGTATCCCATTAGACCTTGTGCTCTGATATGGTTTCCCATCCAAGATTTAACTTGGCCTCAACTTCCTTAGTTTTCAAGCCCAGAAAGGGCTACTGAAATACTGCCATCTTCTGAGTTGTTAAAGTGATAGCAGGCGGCATTATACATGTAACTGTATGCTTCTAATTGCCAGATGCATGAAACTAAAAATCCATGCTGCCAAATGAAAATGAACATTAATTTATTTATCTTCTTCTTTCTTCTCTTTCTCCTTCCTTTCCTATAAAGGATATTTTAGACAGTAATGAAAATACCATTGGGATATGGACCTGCTGAAGGGGTATGCAGGATTTTCATAGTTTATTAGGAGGCTTCCACTCTGCTTTTTTAAAAAGGAGTCAGTGCTCATTGTACTTCAGAGGCATTCACCTATATACTGACACTGCATTGAGTAACTGCCTTCATGGTATGTGCATTAAAATAAGCTAAATATGAGGAACACTTCAGCCGAAGTATCAACAGGGCAACATAAAAAACTTTCTAGTTGTACCAGGAAAGATCTTTAAGAGTAATCATTTAAAGTTGACAAGGAAAAAGAGGTCAGAATATAAACTCACTGACAGAGCTGAAATTTGGGAAACTCCCATTCCCCATCTTTATAGGGAAATCATAACTTAGAGAAAACTGGGGATTCACCATCCCATAAAAACATTCTCAGTAGCTTATAAATTTATTTCAAAATTTCTGGCAGAATGCTAGGCTAAGAAGGACTCTGAGAATACAGATTTTGAATCAACGTTTGAATTAACAGTTCTAAACCTATTCCTGTGCATAAAAAAAAACTTAACACAACATATTATTTAATTTCCAGTTTTCTAATTGTCTCTTTGATATCTTACACAGCACACTTTCATAGATTATTGCCTATCTTGTGATCTTAGACTTCTTGGCAACACCCCCCCCCCTTCATGTCTTCAGATACAGGCTTTGGAGTTTCCTCTCTTCCTCTCTCTCTAGTTTTACCTTCCTCTCCTCTCCCCCCAGACTCCAGGTCTTCTCCCTCTAGCAGGAGTTTATCGTCATTGTAAAAAGTTTCCACTTCATTACTATTTGTTACTTATATCTTTTCTCCTCCCTGAATATCAGTAGACTTTTGGGCATCAACCACTTAAGCATAATACTCTTGGCAAAGAATTTCTTCATTCAAAATTGATATTTCCTTCTAGACTCTCTAATCTTTCTTGGAATTTGTTTCAAAACTGCAAGTTCCCTTCCCTTAAACCTCAGAGACTTGCCCCTTAGCCCTCTGAAGATCTCATCCCTTATGGATCTTCTGAGATATTTTATATGAATTTCTCTTGGGACATTATTTATTCTTGCATAACTTGAATTTGGTCAATATCCCACAACATCTTATTTATTTCAGTACCTATTAATTCTGCTAATATTTGACTCATTATTTCTGTTAGCCAGCAGCCTGACTGACAGCTCAATAGTAACATTGTCTCATTCCAGAACAGAAAATTGTATATTGATAATTACCTCTCCAATCCATGATCGCTGGCAATGGCAGCTGGAATGCCGCCTCCTGACCCGTGGCTCCTAGGGCTTATTTCAGTGATTTGGGGTGACTATCAATGCCCCTGTCAACACAGAAATGCGCCCTTCAGGTTGGCCACCCCTACAAGGCGGCCTTTGGCTCCATAGAGCGCACCAACAAGCAGAAAACTGGTTACTTTGGATGAGCCTGTCCCAAAGGCGACTGTCTGTGACCCATGCCGGAAATGGAATCAGATTTTTTTTCCCATAAGATCAGTAGCTTCTCTTTTCTAGTAGCCCAGCCTGAAAATTTCATATTGGTTAGGAGGTGTTACTGAGATTAGTTTCAACTTTATTAAACTCTGTAGCTGAAGTGAAGTGAAGTTGTATTTTTAAATTCACATTTTCCACTGTATGGCCAATGTGTAAAATTCATTTTCTTCATAATTTTAGCTGTTCTCTAATACTTTACTTGGCAGCATGAATTACAGTAATGTGCCTTAGTTATTTTATGAAATTGTATACTAAATTACTAGTGATAAATATCCCAGACCAAGCAAAGTAATTAAGTAAATAGTACTTAATGCAAAGTAATCTCCAAAAACTCATTTATTGCCACATTATTTTGCAAATCTGTCAGATTCACGGAATTCAACACTGATGTTGGATGCTGAACTCACTGAATAATTTGGAAGCCTTTCTCAGCAAGGTTTGAAATGGAACCAACACTTAGATTATTACTGAGGGAAGAGTTGATTTATTTATTTTTGTTGAACCAATGGGTTTTCATTACTTGTAACAGTTGTATCTCTGTATGCTGGGGGGGGGGAAAAAACTTTTTGCATCTTAGAAATATTTCCACTATCTTTGTTTTAAAAGGATGATCTAAGTACTCCTAAATCCTTTTTATGTAGCACTCAAAAACTACTCATCGAAACTTTCCAAGATGATGCTTCCTGTTAAGTAACAGGTTTTGTATTTCCAATGGCATTTCAGTTGGATACACTATTAGGCTCATCTAGCACTCAGATAACTGTGAAGAAAAATGAAATAGATGCCTCATCATTTGAACCGCAGGGAGTAGAGAAAGAAAGATCTACTGGAAATAATGAGGAAATGACCAGCACTGCTCACTGGCGACGGTGTTGTTGTGCCTGACATAATTTTAGATGTAATAATAATAATATTAATAAATGTGCCATTTATGAGTTTTCCATCCATAATTTATGAATCATGGTAAATTACCTTGGGAAATTAGCACCCTCTCAGACTGGTTCAGTTTCCAGCGCATTAAACCTATGCATGCACTGTTAAAATCCAAACATCTGTCTAAACAGTGCAGGAACAGATGCATACAATGTGGATTCAATTTGTCTTTGACCAACAGAAAACGCAAGACGCCGAAAATGAGAACTGGGACTTGCATTTAACAGTGCATGTGATAAAGCTCTTTGTTGCAATATCTTATCATTTTTTTTGTTTTAATTATTAATTATTAACAATAATTAATTAATTATAAAGAAAACACAAGGAGAAATCATCAAGGAAATTAATTGGTCTTCAATCAGATGTTATCTCTTACCACTGTTAACATAACAGATAATATGCTCAGGGTGGGCTGAATGGATTCTTGGTGCTATTTGGAAGGTTTATTCCCAAAAGGACTGCTGGAGAACTATGTTCAAATCTATACCATTTTTTGCAACCCCTTGCTTTTTAGCAACTACACATAGGCTTCTCCAACCATTTCCCATGTGTGTCTATCCTGGCTGGTAGATCAGTATAGTTCAGCTTTCTGAAGTACCACGTATTACTGGTATGTGCCCATAGTAAGCATTAAACCAGCAGGTTGGATCATCTGCAGTTTGGGAATTAGGTTTTAGTGACCTCTTTGACATAGAATATTCTCTTCAAAATGAAATGTCACTTTTTGAAAATATTATATCATTTTATTTTGGATTCAGAAATGAGCAATCCATGCCAGTTTGATCTTCTCCCACATAACCTGCCTATGTGTCAAGGAAAACTTTAAAGACACTCTGTTCACTTCCTGTGATGTAGTAGGTGAGGGCTTCTTCTGGTGAGGAGGAGGAGTAGCATTCTATTTATGTCACAGTGAGTAACTATTCCTGGAATGGTATAATCTCCTCAAGCACTCTGGTGCAAGAATGCTGATGTCATGTTGTTTGGTGCTTTAATAACATTTGTGTGTGTGTGTCTGCTTTCTCCTGCTTTGTATCTGAACTCAACCTCACTTCTCTCTAACAGCACAGATACAAACGATAGATACTATTCCAGTGCCTATTTTTATATGACAGGCCCTCATGATGTTATATCTGTCTTTAGTCACAGCTGATGCAATCTAAAATCTATACCAATTCTAAATAGAGTTTTCCCTCTTCTCCTGACATAGATTTTGTGGTGGATATAATCTAAGGAAAGTTCTTCAGTGATGTAATTGCTGACAATGTCAAGGCCATGCACCTTCTCACCTAAAACCTGGGGACTATTTTCTAAGACCATTCTGGTTTCGGAGGTGGCAGAAATGTTTTCATCAGTAGATTTTAGTGGCTACCTAGGAAGAATTTCCTGCTGACTGAGCATCTTGTCTGACCTTTCAGGTCAGGCACAGGTCTACAGAGCTTCCAAAAAGGAGCAGTAAACTAGAGTTCAAAAGAGGCTTGGAAAATACCGGACAAGTATGGAGGGTTTATGTGTGTGCCAAGGAATGGGAAGTATCTCAGTTGTACCAAGCAACCAGACATGTTTTAAACATGGATTTAGCATTTTTTAAAATAAAAAAAACTTTTATTCAAAACTTTTTCTCAAAAACAACTAGTACCTTTGTCTAGAACCCATTTAGCAGTTTGAAAAACAGTGAAACCAGCACAGGAGTTAATGGGTGGGATGTGGTGGACGAAGATCTCTTCTGACCTACTCTACTATCCCCATGTCACCTTCCTTCTGTTTTTGGGGATATTTATGTGCATCACTTGGGTGGACTTTGCCCTGCCACCCTGTGAAGCAAGAAACCATTGTCTAACATCCCACAGATCACCTACAATTCCTGATGTATGCATTGTGGCAGAGTAATGAAGTGAAGCAGGCCGACTTCTCTCTCTCTCTCTCTTTTTTAACTGGGTCACTCTATTCATCTTGCAGATCAGCTGTCTTAGCACCTGTCAGCTTCAAGAAGGCCTTCATCCTTGGTATAATGTATTTCTGTATAGTTATATACAATATAACCCCTCCTCCACTTTTGTTGGAACTGTTTCTTTTGAACGTATTATATTGTCAGCTTTGGAAACCATATTAGGCCTGAAGTTTCAGGCTGCCACTTAATGGCTGTGGGAAGAGAGAGAGAGAAGATGGGAGGGGATAGTCATAACATTGTCATAGTTTTACTGTTCAGCAAAGAGGAGGTAGCTGTAGATGTGGTTATAATGTACTTCTTGGGGATTGGAGAATGTGATCGCACAATGGGTGGAGTTTCAATTTGAAGAAAGGAATGTATATGTGAGATTAAGTGGGAAGAATTCCGTTCTGGCATGGGATGAGCAATACCAGTTACCTAATTACTAATAAAGATTGATTTAGAGAAATGCCTGGCTCGAATTCATTAACAAGGGACTGCTGGATTGCTGACACCATGAGCAAAGAATGAAGGAACCAGATCAGAGGTGGGCTTCAGCAGGCTCTGACCAGTTCTGGAGAACTGGTAGAAAATTTTGAGTAGTTTGGAGAACTGGTAGTAAAAATTCTGACTGGCCCCACCCCCGTCTATTCTCTGTCTCCTGAGTCCCAGCTGATCAGGAGGAAATAGGGATTTTGCAGTAACCTTCCCCTGGATTGGCGTGGGAATGGAGGTTTTACAGTATCCTTCCCCTGGAGTGGGGAGGGAATGGAAACTTTACAGTATCCTTTCCCTGCCATGCCCACCAACCCATGCCACGCCCACCAAGCCACACCAACAGAACCGGTAGTAAAAAAAAATTGAAACCCACCACTGAACCAGATATATTTAATCTTGAGAAAAGAGAAGTGGGACTTCCAGCGAGAGTGCTATGTTAAGATAAACATCTCTCTCGCAGCAGAACCATGTCAAAATCTATGGAGAAAGAGGAGATCTTGATATAGCCCGTGTGAGTAGACTGCAGGAGTCAATGGTTTGGTGTTGGCTTCTGAGTTGAGTGAATGAGAGTCAAGGGAAGGGCCATCACTCATGAATAAGGCCTTTTTAAGGATATAAAACTTGATTAAGTCTCATTTCTTAACCACTTTATATATATTTCATTGCCTTTGAAATATTAAAATCCTTCAGAACAACAAATGATAGTGAACTTGATTGATGAGTCACCAACTCTCAGGAAGAATTTTTAAATACAACATTAAAGTTTTGGCAGAAAAAATATAATTTTTCAGAGTAAACAGAAAAATGCTTCCTACAGGGTTGATTTTGGAATGTTGTCAATAGATTAAGGGTCCAGATGGATTTGGGATTACAATTTTGAATGAAGTTGAAGAATCCTTCCTGTGAATTTTAAATTAATTAGAAGAATCCTTCCTGTGAAGAAATGGTGAGGGTTTGGAGTTCTTTAAGTAGAAACATGAAAATGGGGCCTTGAAGATTTTACACCAGAGAGAGCTACAGGATAATAAATTCTTAAATTTATTTAAATTCTTGTTTTAAAGAATGGAGCAAAAAACTTTGATGGATATTTTTGAATACGGATCTTTGAAATCATTTGATAAGATAGATGATGTGTTAATGAAGTTGCAGAAGAAGAACAAGCTGCACTGGATAAGTTTGCAATTAATTTGAATGTGGATTTAAATATGACAAGCAATGAGAAGGATGTGGAGAAAAATGTACTGGATATACAAACGGAACCAGTTGTTGTTTCACTTCTTAAAGAAGATGTACAATTACTAAGCCAAAAAAGTGATCTCGCTAACTCGTTTTCCTGGATGTACAAAAGAGATCTATTAAAGTCATGAAGGGATTTTTGAGATGTGCACCAAAACAAAACAAAACACCCCTTTACTTACTGGATGTACAAAAGAGGCCCATTGAAGTTTTGAAAGGTTTATCTTGGGACAAAAAAAAGTTGAACAGAAATCAAGCTTCAGAACTTTATTTGAAGGGGTTAAAATTAAAATTGTTAAAATTAGGTTCCCCTCGCACATCTGTGCTAGTCGTTTCTGACTCTACGGGCCGGTGCTCATCTCCGTTTCAAAGCTGAAGAGCCAGCGCTGTCCGAAGACGTCTCCGTGGTCATGTGGCTGGCATGACTAAACACCAAAG
>JANHFP010001310.1:431341-441578 GCA_032468135.1 Calamaria suluensis
GCAGCCCCTGAGATATTGGAACACTGCTATCATGTCTCCCCTAGTCCTTCTTTTCATTAAACTAGACATACCCAATTATTAAAGGCATGGAGACTAAAACATATGAAGAACGGTTGTAGGATTTGGGTATAGCTATTCTAGAGAAAAGGACTAGGGGGAGACACAATAGCACTATTCCAATATTTGAGAGGTTGCCACAAAGAGGAAGGGGACAACCTATTTTCCACGGTGCCAGAGGGCAGGACAAGAAAGAATGGATGTAAATTAATCAAGGAAACTAGCAATCTGGAACTAAGGAGAAACTTTCCAGCAGTAAGGACAAATAACCAGTGGAAGAGCTTGCCATCAGATATTGTAGGTGCTTCATCACTGAAGGTTGTTAAAAAGAGACTGGACAGTCACTTGAGCAGAGGGTTGGGCTAGGAGACCTCCACAGTTCATTCCAGCTCTATTCTGATTGAACTTGTGATTTTACTGCTGACTTTGCCAGTAACGCTTCTTGCTAGAAGCCAGTTGTGAAGCATGCAAATAGCAATTAGGTGCTTGCAATGTTATAGTGGTATCAATGCCTATCAATTGTGAAGCGTCTGTCTCTCAATCACATTATGATAGGGATGCTACAACAGTCATAAAGTTTAGACTTTCATATCTTACTGCTACTACTATACCTCTTACTACTAAAAATATCAGCATCAGGAAGTGACTTTATTGACATTTTAAAATATAACTCAGGAAAATTGTTTTGTGCTGATTCAACAAAACACATGCAAAATATGTAAGATTCAACAGAAGTAAAACCACCTTAACTGAATCAAAGATTGTTCTGCAACATATTTAGAGGTTGCTTCATTTGTTTGCTTGTTTGTTTGCTTGTTTGTAATATGGGGGACTAAATTGTCAATTAATAAGATAAGAAGTGAAAAGAATATATTAACTCTCAAAATGTCCTTTGAATCAATATCAGCATTCTGGCTGATGCTTCTTTATCAATTGTGAAAATTACTCCATTCATTGTCTGCTGAGATTCTTAATCAAAGAACAGAGAAATGAAGAAGTTTCTTAGATGAGACGCAAAATGTTTTCATGGAAAAAACAAGAAAACCCAGTTGCTTTTGTGAAAAAACACCTTTGATAAAGGTGTTCATTGGTAAATATCACCTATTTTTGGTCACTATTTAAGATACTTCATCCAGATAGCAACTCTGAATAATTAGAGCTGTATTCACAGATTACATTAAAAACAAGCATAATTATATAGTTATTATTTATCATGGCTGCTCACTCCAATAGATTCTAGGCAGCTTACAAAATCCAGATATATTGTTGAAAAAAAAAACATTGAGCAAAATGGGACAGCCCAGGCAACCATATAGTAGTAACAGCCCATAGGACAAACATAGTAGAAAATACACAACGGGCCCCACAAACACATTAACCTCATTTTTTTTTCTATTATCTCTTCACAGAAAATCCTTTAAAACTTTAATAGGTCTCTTTTGTAAATCTAATATGGAAGAGTTATACAAGTCATTCTTTTGGTTTGTATGTTCCTTTTAATTATTAACGCATCAGCTGGTTTAATTGTATATCCATTATAACATCTCTTTCCATAACATTCTTGTAGCTTGTCATTTTAAAATCTACATTCAAATCAATTTAATTCTTGTCGGGTAGAACTTGCTCCTCTGTCACAATAATATTTAAATACAGTTTATCTTTAATGACAAACATTTTAAAAATTAGCTTCTGAGTCCATTATTCACAAATATCCTTCAATGAGTCCAATGTTAAAAGTATTTTACTTCATTCTGTGTTAGCAAATCAAATTTAAATATTCTCCTTTAATTGTAATATTTAAATTCTTCTAGCTAATTTCCTTTAGCGCCCAACCTTCAAAGTTGCATCCTATCTTTTTTCCCCCTAAGCAATCCAAACAACAGCAGTTTCCTACAAGAATAATTGTTAGAATTAATTAAAAGTCTTATTTCAAATCCATCTGTACACTTAGTCCATTTTTAACTTTCCAAAGTCAACACTCAGAAACCATTTTACTATTTATTTCCAGAACTATTTTTTTCTAAACCCCTAAACCCATATTTAAATTCTTAATTACTTAAATCAGGAGTCCCCCCACTAATTATAGAAATTCAGGAAATCCTTAGAAAAATTACATGGTCTCCTTTCTAAAGCCAGATATAAATGTCTGTAACTAACCACAATGTCATGCTACATAAACTTTATGTACCAGAAAAAACAATATTTTGACATTCCCAAATGACAGTTTCTGGTTGGAGATATATTACCCTTACATTCATGCCACCACATATTTTATCATAACACAAAGAATTAGAGTTACTTCATTGCAAAAAGACTAT
This sequence comes from Calamaria suluensis, assembly GCA_032468135.1. Taxonomy (NCBI): domain Eukaryota; kingdom Metazoa; phylum Chordata; class Lepidosauria; order Squamata; family Calamariidae; genus Calamaria; species Calamaria suluensis. The sequence continues at coordinate 433,717 of JANHFP010001310.1, forward strand.
AGAAGACCTTCAAACTATTTGAATAGAAATATTCAGTGGGGTAAAGAATTGTTATGGAAATTTTAAAAAAAACTTTTCCCATTCAAAATAGAATGGGATGGGGTAGGCAGGGATGGGATGGGATAGAATTGGGATGGAAATTGGAATAGGAATGGAAATGGAAATAAAAATGGTACTTTATTTGGCCAAGTGTGATTGAACTCAAGGAATTTATCTCTGCTACAGAAAGTCTCAGAGTATGCAAAACAACAGATCAATAATAACAATAATAACAACAATAATGATGATGATGATTCCATCAAGAGAAGGTTGTAGAAAAGATGAGAAGGATAATAGTAATACAGCCACACTACAAAGGTAAATAGGTATAAGACAGTACTGTGTGAATTAGGTGTTCTGGAGAGTAAAAACAAGAACAACCATAATCTTTTGTGGTGATGCAGTTTCTTCTTTCAACATGATTCCACAATAAGAACAATATTAATTTCCTAGCCACAGTGAATACACAGCTATGCTGATGTTATTAGCAGTAGAGGTACAGAAAGAATCTCTTAAAAATGTGGAATTAGCATAGAAAATGCTATGGATGATATATTCTGCAAGAAGAGAATATGTTTAAAATGATTATGCATCAAAGCAGCAGTACATTGTGCTTTTTCAAAACATGATCCCAAATCTCATATTTATATTTGCTACATGGATGGTTTGTTTTCCTAATTCTGCCTCATTCTTGACTAATAATGTTAAGATGCACATACATATTTAACCGTAACTGGATGCTTTTTTCTGTTGCAATCCAAATGTATATTTAATGAATGAATGAATGTTCATTGATGGAGTGAGATCTATTTCATAAGGATATCCAGAAATAACAGAATACAGAGTGGCCAACATATATGACTAAATGCAAGCAAAGGAGCTATGGAAGTTTGTTGAGCATTTGTAATTCATTTCTCCATTCAACTAACTACTGGTAATGGCTAACTTTATTTCCCAATCCATAGATACACATAAATGCACCAAGATGGATTGGTAGAATCAGAATCATTAATTGGTTCAATTAATGTAATATCCACTTTAGTTAACAAATTCTACAACTTTATGGCCACATAAATGACAGGGAAACAAGAGATACTGCAAGAAGACGTTTTGAACCTTGAAATGTTATTTCCGTTATTCCCTCCCTCAATATTGGATTGTACACAGGGGTAAAATATTATAATTTCCTCTGTTTGGTTTCTGTGAGGCCTTTTTGTGTTGCCTTTTTAATAATTTCTGTGCTTTTTGAAATGGGAAGAGGATTTCATAGAAGAAATTTTGAATCCTTCTCCTCACTCCATAATATACCTGATCACCTTTGGGATCTAGATGTATACTTTAGATTTATAAATGACCAGCTCTTTGGTATTTATTTAATTAATTTACATAATGTGTAGCTTGATCAGCAGGTAAATGGTAGAATGTCTTTCTTGAAAGATGCACAAATAGATAGGGAAGACAATCACTTACACATTTCTTCACAGACTTTATAGTCCTTCAGTGTGATGGCTCCTCATCAGGGAATGCAGAAAATGTGTTCCATCACTATTTTCCTGAAAAAATATTTTTTCTGATTGCTGATTTTTCTGTTGATGACTTCCACGATCCAAGTCTCTTTCAACTGTATTATTCTGTTCTGTTCTATTCCATTCTTCCTAGTCTTAATTTTAGAAAATATGAGTGGGTAATAGAATAGAATAGAATAGAATAGAATAGAATAGAATAGAATAGAATAGAATAAAAAAAATTATTGGACACACGAGGAATTTGTCTTGGTGCATACATTCTAGGTGTACATAAAAGAAAAGATACGTTCATCAAGAATCATAAGGTACAACACAATGATAGTCATAGGGTGTAGATAAGCAATCAAATCGTATTAGGAAACAATCAATATAAATCATAAGGATACAGCAACAAAGTTGCAGTCATAAGTGGATGTATAGGAATGGGTGATGGGAATGATGGGTGATGGAAAAGATGAGAAGGTTAATAGTAATGAATACTTGGTAGATAGTTTGACAGCATTGAGGGAATTGTTTAGCAGAGTGATGGCATTGAGACAGCTTTATGAACGTATTCACCTTTGCAGTTAAAGTTGTGTTCATCATACTCACATTGTAAATATTGTGGACATGCTGCTGCCCTGACTTTCATTTACTTCTAGCCTTCTGTGGTTCCCATTCCCTTACTAGCAGGATTTGGCCTCCATAAAATCCATTTTTAGAATGCTGTAAAGAAGTGAATCTTTTACTGGTTAATTTTTTTTAAAAAAAAAATTGTTAGATTTTAATCTGTGCTTTTTACTTTGGGTGTTGTTTTTAAAGATGATTTGCCACCTTGAGAGCTTGCCAGGGTAAAGTGGCTGGCTGTGTATCAACTACAGTGAAGGGGGCTCTAATGGACTTGCCACACTATTCGCTGATGCTGTAGCTGGCTGGCCAAGTATTCCCTTTGAATCAACTAATTTATATATTGCGGGGAAATTGTTTACAAAGAAGTATACCAGATAAAATTTGCATTCCAAGCATACATTTCAGGAAAAATTGGAATAATATTAAATATTAGTTTTATGCAGATTTTCAAATATTCGAAACAAATGTGGGAACATGATGGAATGAATGCAAGACCAAAAAAAACCCAATTATGGAGTAACTGATATTAATTCATCTTTAATGCTGATTCGCTTGTTACTTTTGCAACACTGTCATTTATAACAGTAAACATATAAAATATTCAAATATTTTATTTTAAAGATTCTCAATAAAATGGGAATTTTTGCGGGTAAGACAGCTGAGCTTGTCGATCAGAAGGTCGGCTGTTCAGCGGTTCGAATCCCTAGTGCCGCATAACGGGGTGAGCTCCCGTGATTTATCCCAGCTTCTGCCAACCTAGCAGTTTCAAAAGCATGTAAAAAATGCAAGTAGAAAAAATAGGGACCACCTTTAGTGGGAAGGTAACAGTGTTCCATGAGCCTTTGGCATTTAGTCATGCTGGCCAGATGACCATGGAGACGTCTTTGCACAGCTCTGGCTTTTCGGCTTTGGAATGGAGTTGAGCACCACCCCCTAGAGTCGCGAACAACTAGCACATATGTGCAAGGGGAACCTTTTAGTAGACAACAGAATTGATTTGACATGAGGCATCTTTGTTTATCCTTAATAACTTCATTTTTTTCTTGTTCTTATTAATCAACATGCTCCAAAGAATCAAGTACAAGGAGTATTAAAGTTGTCTCATGAGACAAATATTATTCATTTGTTAGAAAAGTGTAGAACAGGACAAATCTTCTTAGATTCTTTATTCAGTTTCAACTGACAAGTGAGTCAATATTGATTAAATATTCCATAAGAGTGAACATTACTGAAAAATGTTTATCAAGATATTTCTTCTGCCTACCCTGACCTTTCTTTTCTTCAGGTGCCATCCCTGATGCATTAAGTTTATGGAACACTTCTAAAAGCACTTCCAAAATAAATAAATGTAAACCGAGAGCTACAGTTCTATTCTTTTTCCCTGGATTTGAGAATATATTGTCAGCTAAGAACTCATGACATAAAGCCAGAGAGCGATCTATGAAAGGCGAAATCATATTGTTTAGCACAGCTCTCTTTAATTATCTCTAGTTGCTGCAGGAGAAACTTGATGGTTGAAAACCTTTGAATGGTGAGTAATAAATAAAGCACAGATCAACCTCACATTCTGCCCTGAAGTGCTTTAAAAATACACAAACACTGGGATACACTTAAAAGGTTTCACCCAGGAAAGTATTCGTTTTCACAGTATCGATTGCCAAAGGCTTTCCTGAAAGTTCTAATGATGGTAAAAGTTCAGCAACCCAAGAAAACACAAAATTTTGTTATCCAAGGTATATACAAGGACACCCCCCCCCCCCAAAAAAAAAGGTGCAGGAACAGAGCACAGATTTGTCCATTCAATTTTGTTTCTGAAAAATTGCACATATTTAGGAAGCCTTGATTTGCTCTTTCTTGTCTCATATATCAGGGTGAGTCTTGAAACATTTTTCATAAAGGAGAAAACTATTATTGATTATGTACACATTAATGATTATAATCTAGTATTTCCAGTAGCTATTTACTGCTTAATTTTTAGGCTGCTTCCTACAGAAACATTTTAAACCAATCAAACAATTATCTTAATATATCATGCTGGTCTTTGACCAAAATAAAGAATTGATTGATTTGCTGATTGATTGTTCTTAACACTGTTGCCAAACAATATCATTAGAATTAATAGCAGATTGCTATCAGCCTGTATACTGATAGAAGAAAATATGGGGGAGAATGTTGTTCATCAGGAATTAACCTTATGAAGACTTTTGAATTTCCTCTGTAAAAGCCTTGTTTGTGTAAAAAGGAAATTTGGATGTTTTTTTTTTCACATTGTGAAATGTGAAAAGGAAAAATTTCACAGTGACTTTATTACTACTTATTACTAAAAGATCATGCAAATAGAAAATGATCTTCCAAATCAACCATTTTTTGCAACTAGATGAAACATTTAGTGTTTTTGCACAAATAGGTTTTAAATCTATGTTTAATTACCTGTAATCAGCAGAAACCTTAGGAAATAGAAACTTCCTATAATGCTTTGTGAATAACTTGGGTTTAAAATGATAGGGGCTGAATGCTCCCTTTCATTCTGCAGAAATGAACTGTGAGCATAAAAATACAATATGTGACACCATCGTTCAAAATGCCAAAGAGTACAATTTATTACTTGACTGTAACACATCTTTCAGACAGAATTCGGTACAGAGGCATCTGTGGCATTACTTCCCCGCTCCCCCTTCATGCAAACATCATCCCTTGTTCCTTCGAGAAATCAATATTATTTTCCCAAACAATAGTGCAAGGTCTTAAGGAGATATGGATCTATAGCAGAACTGGTGAGGAAAGTGTTTGAAACACAGAGATGTGTTTCTATAAATGAAAGATAATTACCTGATCATAGGAACCTTTGCTGAATAGGACAACATTAAATAGGCATCAAGGTGAAGGCCACCAATGCCTATGAATAAGCACAATGAAATAACACTTTTCTCCTGGGTCATTGCCTGAATACAGGTCCCCCCTCCTTTTCTTTTCTTCTCTGCCCTTGCCACTGCTTCACGTCTCTCCGATATTCTCCTTCCTGCTGTCTTTCAAATATGCACAGGAATATCCTTAAATCTGTTAATCTCTTGCCTCTGCCCTCCCCTCCCCCCTGTAATCTGCATGATTCTTCCGTATTCAAATTATTTAAATCTATGGGTTGGGGGGAGTGGGAAGAGGCTTAAATTTAAAGTGTCTGAAAAGAGATGGATATCCTGCTCTTTCTCAGATAAGATATGCATTGATTTGTAATCATAGTCAGACTATGCTTTCATTTTCAAAAATACAGGTATTCATTCTATTGTAGAAAAAATTAAATGTTTGTACCATTTTTCATGGTAAACACGGGGCTTTTATTTTTATATTTTTATATTGCCTTTCTCAAAGCAATTTCTGTTGAAATTTCTGTTTGCTTTTGCCTTTCAGAGCAATATCTGACTCCACTTGTTACTTGTTTAATTGTTTTATGTTGCTGCCTATCTCATATGCATACTTCTGGGTACTTGAAAGAACATAAAAGCCCAGTCAATAATTATAAACAAAAATAAGATAAAATTAGCATCTGATAAATTCAACAGCATGCCACAATCATATGCAAAGAAATAGGGTCTTTCACACTACCTGGGTCCCAGATTTAATGGCAGGACCAAGTTTTTAATGTCTTACAAAAGACCAGTAGGGTTGAGGCAGGCTGATTTTCAGGGTGGGTAGGAAGAATGATCTTCTAAGGAACAGGCACTAAGGCAGAAAAAGCCCTCCTCCTGGGTCCCACCAGATGATACTCTCTCACAGCTTGTGCCAAATAACCAGCCTATATAGTCACATTTTCCACCAGCAGAAGCATCCAAATATTTTAAACAGTTTGGTCCAATTTCCTCATGTTTTTCTTCCACAATTACATATTTATTTGTAATTCAACTTTTGCTTTCCTCTCTCTCTCTCTGATGGGGGGGGGGGGAGGATAATTTAATTGTTATTTTTTTTTAAAAAAAAATTGTGGCGACGGGGCCGGGACAAGCCCAGAAGGCCCGGAGCAGAGTGCCAAGCGGCCGCCGCCCCGCGGGCCCCTGGACAAGCCCGGGAGGCCTGGAGCGGAGCGCCAAGTGGCCGCCACCCAGCGGGTCCCCCAGACAAGCCCAGGAGGCCTGGAGCAGAGCGCCAAGCGACAGCCGCTCCGCAGGGCTCCCAGACAAGCTCTCGCCGGGCTGAGGGAGAGGGCAGCTAGGAGAATCCCTCCCTTACTCCCTCCCTTACTCACCCCGTGCTGGGGAGCGTGTTCTTTCCTCTTTCTTTGTCCGACGCGGAAACCTGAGAGGGTGGGGAGGAGAGCTGGTGGACGTGGCCTCCTACTTCACACTCAGAAGAAAAAAAAAGCGGGACTTTTTTAAAACACTGCGGGACACGGGACATTTTGCTAAAAAGCGGGTCTGTCCCACCTTAGTGTATGCTTCCAATTCAGCATTGACTCTTGGCAACTGCCTGGACTAAATCCTGCCATTTTCTTAGCAAGATTTCAGAAGTGGTTTGCCATTGCCTGCTTCCTAGGGCTCAGAGACCCAATCCCAAGGTCACCCAGTTGGTTTTGTGCATGAGGTGGGACTAGAAATCAGTGTTCTTGTTTCTGGTCTCAAGCTGGTTCTCTCTTCTTCTGTGTTATGTATTCCATTTCTGGTTATTGGCAATCAATATGAAGCGCAGTATTTAGAATTATAGAACTGAAAGGAAATATTTATTTATATTTTATCCTTTCTAATAATTATGAGCTGTGGTAGTGCAGCAGTTAGAGTGCAGTATTGCTTCTGCTGACTACACTTTGGGAGTTCAAATCTCACCAGACTCAAAGTTGATGCAGCCTTTCATCCTTCCAAGATGGGTAAAATTAGGACCCAGATTGTTGGGGGCAATATGCTGACTCTGTAAACTGCTTAGAGAGGTCTGTGAAGTGGTATATAAGTCTAAGTGCTATTGCTATACTATCAACCTCTGTTCCGTGGAAGAATCACTTTAATGCATAGTTGAATTAATTTTAGCAAATCAAATATTATCAATCCAAATGTAAATATTTCTATAGCTTTTTCCAGGAAAGTGAAGATCATCAGGGCAGATATTACTAATGAAATTAATACTGTATATTAAAGGGTTAATGCACTCCATGTTATGGTTTGACCCACTTTTATAAAGAAAAGGAATTATAAGATGCAATATAAATAGTCTTCAAGCTTGACTTATTTATTTTGATGAGGTGAGTATATAGAGACTGTAATGCAGACTATACAATCTGTGGTCGATGAGAATCCAATCCCATCCATGTAGTTTTCTAAATTAGCACAATTGCCCTTTTTATAATTCATATCCATTTCAATAGTGGCTATTCATGGTTATTTGTGAAATTAGCTGATAATGTTTGGGTTTTGTTGTCCAAAACAATAATGTTTAAGGACTATTAAGGACTTGCATAGTCTAGACAGCTGGAAACAATAGTTTCACAATTTTTCAACTTTCTATAGCTCCACAGGCCATCTGTTCTGGGAAGTACTCTCCAAAATTATTACATATCATTCAACAACTATTTGCTAGGCCTTAAAGGTTTCCCTTGCACATATTGTGCTAGTCATTTCCAACTCTAGGGGGCAGTGCTCATCTCCGTTTCAAACCCGAAGAGCCAGCGCTGTCCGAAGACATCTCTGTGCTCATGTGGCCAGCATGACT
>JANHFP010001311.1:9162-20196 GCA_032468135.1 Calamaria suluensis
CCATGGGTCGCTTTAAAGGTCATAACCAGAACCTTAAAGCGAACCCGGAAGACTACCGGCAGCCAATGCAGCTTGCGCAGGAGAGGGGTCACACGGGTAAACCATGATGCCCCTGTAACCACTCATGCGGCCGCATTCTGCACCAGCTGAAGTCTCCGGGTGCTCCTCACAGGGAGCCCCATGTATAAGTAATTAAAAGAATTTTTTTGTAGAATTAGAATTTCCTTTATTTGATGACAAAATACACTTTGGAGAAAGGTTAGATTTCTTCTTTTTTTTTTGACATTGAAAAAAAAAATCCTGAAAAATGTCCTTGTCCATCCATATGGGAGAAGCAGTTGCACTGGTCCAGAATTTTGGTCATTGCTCCATTCTAGGGCCCCAGTCCTTGACTCTTCTATTCATAGGTCCTAAAGTGGAGAATAGGCAATCTGCTCTGTGTTTCCCAATGCACACATACACACAAATACATGGCCTGAAATGATAAATGGTTGTATGCAGATTTGATTGTGCCATGTGTCAAGTTGTAGTTTTTCTGTAGTTGAATAAGTTTTACATCTTTCGTAAGTTAAATGCTGAGGCTTCTGTTGCTTATTGTCTACCATGTGACTTTCATTATATGATATGTGTGGGACAGTGGTGAAATCCATTTTTTTTTACTACCGGTTCTGGAGAGGTGGCTTTTAGGCGGAGGGTGGCTTGGTGGATGTGGCTTGGTGGGCATGGCAATAGGATACTGCAAAATTCCCATTCCCTCCTCACTCCTGGGGCCAGCCAGAGGTGGTATTTGCCAATTCTCTGAACTACTCAAAATTTCTGCTACTGATTCTCCAGAACCTGTCAGAATCTGCTGGATTTCACCCCTGGTATGGGAATATTGAATACATTGTACCTTGAATGTCTTCCCTCAAAAGAGGAAGTGGGAGGAAGATCGATTCCTTCTGCAAGGCTTCATTTGTATGCGGGAGAAGCTCTTTCTAGTTCTGTGTGTTTATATCACCCTTGGTTTGATCTCATGATGGTCTGTTTGACCCAACTGGGCTGCCCTTGTACATGTGCATGTCTAAGTATACATAAAACTCCCCTGTGCCAATTAGAGAGGTTTCTACCCTGTCCCAGGACCTGCACAGCCAGTTCAGGCAATCCAGACTATGCACTGTTCTATTTCTGACAGAAGGCTGACACCTCATGAGGACAGCATAGTTTTGCTTTCTAGAAGGAGTTTCCTGGCTTGGCACGCTTAGCGAACTGGTTGTTAAACAGGTAGGATCCCACCCCTGCCTTGCAGGGAATTGAATTAAATGACACAGGAATTCTAGTTGAGAAATTTCTATTCAGTTTAAGAACAGGAGCAGCTATGAAACACATGAAGCCAAAATAATTGCATTGGAAAATTTTGGACTGATCCCTATCATAACTACAACTTTTTTTAAGTGCAATCTGAGATGCAAACAGTCTCCAGTCTCAGGTTTCTTGTTGGGGAGACAACAGGAGAATGAAGGTGGGTTGCATATATTTGCCCCCTTGAATTGTTTGTAATAATAATAATAATAATAAAGGCAGGGTATGAATAAATAAATATACAGATAAATAATTAAATCTCTGCTTAAGATTAAAACGGTTCCTTAGATCCACTTTTAAAAACTATTTTTAAAGGCTTCAAAACCAAAGTAGCAGATCTATAACTTACTGGTATCAGTCCTTCATAGTCTTCTGAAGGTAATGAAATCAGTGGAATTTCATCCTAGAGAAAAATATGGCAATAGTCAAAGATGTTTTTCTTTTACACTATCCACGTTTTGATATACAAAATTGCCAACCAAAATTGCCCACTCCTCCCCCCCCCCCCAAGTTTTACTCCTAGGTATTTTACTTTGTCTTGGCTGAGTCTTACGAAGCACATATCCATGGTTGCATCTCAATGGCCTGAGCTACATATTGCACTCAATCATTTTGTTTCATATAATGCACGATACCATAAATCTTGACTTAACAACCACAACACTAACCTGCAAGACCCAGGTCAAATAATCACACACCATATTGTACATGATATAAAAACTTAATTGCATCAGAAATATCTGCTCGCTAAAGGGAGAAAGAACACTTCTAATAAAAAAACAAAACAAAGAAGCAGACACAACAAAAGTGTTGCAACTAACAACAATAATGTGAAAGGTTAGGCTAGGTAACGTACTAGTGTCGTCCAGAGAAAATTTGTTTTCGAAACTTTGAATGTTATTTAAAAGTGACATCATCCTGCAGTGTTACCCTACTTTTGAAGTGTCTCAATGACAAATTATTTTATCACATGGGATATGAAAGAAATATGCATGCCCGCAACCTGAATATAACGTCTTTTAAATCACCCTCAATTGTATGCAGCAACAATAAGGCTAGCAACCAAATGTCAAAATACATTATAAGGAAGAAAAGATATCACCAAAAAATTAAATCATTTTATATTTATATTTTATGTTGGCCATTATAACTTGATGTATTGCTTGGCCCCCAAACAGAATCATCAGGTATTATTAGTATCTGAACTACACTGGTTTTAGAATCACAAGATGATAAACATTTTTAAATGGATGATTATTATCATAATCACATATAAATAATTTTACTATCAATATGTTATAAAACTTTTTGTAATGGAATGGAAAATGTATCCAGTTTAGTAGAACTGATTCTTGGAAACATTTCTACAAGGACTTTGGCAGCCTAGATCCCAATTTATAGAAGTATTTCTACAGCCAGAGCACATCCTCATGAAAACTTTCAAAATCTTGAGGAAAAAATAGCAGGTCTAGTTTAGGAATATTTGAAAGCACTTTACAAGACAAGCTTATATTTGTCTTGGCTACTACTAAGATTATAAGTGCTAGATCTGAACAGCAAAAAATTAGAAAGCCACTAGATCAGTTTACTGTTACAGTTTACTGTTGTCTACTTTTGTTGGAATTTGTGCAGCCCAATCACCATTTCAGTATAATTTCAAACATATTTTATTGAACCTTCTCTCACCCAGAATTCTTTAATTGTATCAAGATTAAAACTTTCAGAATTGCTGGACAGTATGGCCAATGGCTAAGCTTTTGTAGTTGTTTGTCTTGCTACATACTGGATTCACATATCCTGCTGACTAACGCAGTTTGATCTTATTACATGAACTTCGGTTGTGAGTAAAGTTGAGTTCTATAAGCCTTGATGTAGGGCAATGTGGGAACACAGCAACAGTCTTAATGTTTTATATATGATTCTTACTTAGAGAATGTTTTGTGATCATCACTTTGTTATAAAACTTCTTTGAAATATCACTTTCCCTTTGAAAAGACCAGGTCCTCTGGTTTGGAATTTATTATTCTTGGGGCAGATATACAACTGAGCATAAAGTACTAAGCAAAAAGCAGGCCATGCCATTTCCAAGATACCAATGGCAATGGAACAAAATAGCATTCATAAAATTCTCTGACAAGCAACATGAAATGTATTGGATTAAAATATGTTACATTACAAATCCTATTATGTAAATTGGAAGCAATGAATATAATCTCCAGCATAAGGCAAATTATACATCACTATGTTTTAGCATTCATTTTGGCCGGAGTGCCATAAGTGCAACTAATTCCAATTTTACCAGTTTTCTATGCATGCTAGGATCTCTTATGTAGAGACTTCCTTCTAAGCCAACATCCCATGACATGGAATCCACCACCTAGGGAAAATATGTTCATCCAGTCAGAACCACATTCTACAGCTTTACTTTGATGAAGCCCAAAAGATCTTTGATACTCCAACAAATGACCGCAAAAAGATTTGTCCTTCAGCTTTGCTCATCTCTAGCGCTAACTGATTTACTATGGCAGAAAACGAGATCAGAAGAATTTTCTTCAGACACTCATTGCAATAGGATTCTCTTCCATATTTCAGAAGAATGACATGCTGGCCTAGAGAACAATAAAGGCTATTATTACTGTATTAGTCTTTATAAAACTACTGGTATATATAATGTCTTTTGTATGCCAAGAAGTTCAGTTCACTATTGACTTATTTAGTTTGATAATATTTCTGTGTCCCAATATACACACTGGCTTTAATAAACTTTTGATTTATGAAACTTGGGTGAACTATACTCCACTACACCGTGTAAGGGGAACACTGCAGCAAACAATAGATTAATACAGCCACTGCATGATTAAAATCTCAAGATAGATATCCTCTAGCAAGCTGGCTATGAGTAGGTGTCTCTAAATAAATAACTCCATTTAATTATCATCAGCATTGTGAGCTGTGATTAGAGGAACAAGTCTGGTTAATTGCATTTCAACTAATTACTACAATCAAGATAAAGGTTACTATTGTAGCACTGATTTTTTTAGTACTATGAATTCAGAGGAAATGTTGCTTTGAGAATAGCTGTCTCTTACGCAATTACCAAGCTTGAAGCCATGCCAGAAAATAATGACTGAACAATGTTTAGAAATGATGTCTCTGATACTTTTGGTGAGAGATGCTGTGGCATTGTGGATCTTTAAAAGATAGAGATGAATTGCCATCAACCTTACTTTGGACATCTAATCCATTTCAACATTTAAATGATAGACAATTTTTATACTCAGGTACTAGATATAGAGAATCTTGGGAGACTGCAATTTATACAAGACTGAGAAGATTAAAAATTGGAGAGAAAAACTTTGATATTTGAAAAATGAAGCATCAAGCAGGGTAAAAATTGAAAGCATGGTATTACAGATTGACAGAGTTGGAAGGGACCTTGTATGTCATCTAGTCCAACCCATCTAGTCCAACCCCCCACCCAAGCAGGAGGCCCTACACTATTTCTGACACATGACAGTCCAGTCTCTTCTTGAAAGCTTCCAGTAATGAAACCCCCACAACTTATGAAGGCAAGCTGTTCCATTGGTTGATTGCTCTGTCAGAAAATTTCTCCTTATAACTAGTGTAAAACTAGTGAGAAGTATATGGTTTCCTATTGCTAAAGTCTATTTTTGTTTGTTTTTCTGCATTGTCCTCAATCTCTTTTGCAAACCACTATGCTGTGTTCATTGACTGAACAGTGATTAGATGCATCAAGTCAGAATTAACACTTAATGGTCACTTACATAAAACTTGCCCAGATGATCTATCCTAAACCTGACCGTTCAATTGATATACAGTCATCATCAATGGGTGTATAAGGCTGGTTATCTTCTTTCCTTCTACATTTCCTTACATTCTAAACTTCTTAAGAAAGCTAGATCTTCGCAAAATAGCACCTAAAATGCAGTAATTTTAGGTCATTTGTGTCTTAAGTGAGAATTCTGAGTTAATTAGTGTGAGATATCATGTCTGTTTTATTAGCTATCCATGGTATTTTTAGGAGTCTTCCCCAACACAAAATTCAAAGGCTTTAATATCTGTTGTACTTCTTCAAATTCCAACTTTCATTTCTATAGAATGTCACAGGGAAAACTATTGCTTAAATGACTCTGATCTTTGTAGGTAGACAAGACATCGCAACAACTGAGTATGGTTTCCAAGGCCTTCGTGGCCATTCCACCAAACTAGTCTAGTGCCTAGTATACTTTTTTTCCTTTATTGCTGATAGATCATCCTAAAAGTCAAAAGGTCCACCAGAAGGTCTTCATTATCAATCTTTAGATTGGTTGCTGTGTTTGCTCTCAATAGTTTGCTCTTATAAGTACAGGTAGCCATCAATTTACAACAGTTAGTTATTACCATTTTTCACACTGACAAACTTTTGTAGCATCCCCATGAACATGTGATCAAAATTCAGATGCCTGGCAACTAGTTCATGCTTATGATCATTGCTGTGTCCCAAAGTCATTTGATCCCTTTTGTGACCTTCTGACAAGCATAATCAATGGGAAAACCAGATTCACTTAACAACCATCTTACTAACTTAACACCTGCAGTGATTCACTTAACAACTGTAGTAAGAACAACTGTAGTAAGATGGAGCAAAACTCACTTAAAAATGTATCACCTAACAACATAGATTTTGGGCTCAATTGTGGTCATAAATCAAGGACTACTTGTATTTAATTTTAACCCCATTTCCTTTTTTTTTCTTGAATTTTCTCAATGAATTTATTCTTCTCCACCTCAACACTGTTATTATAATAAAGATGGTATTGATTCATGCTTTCATCATTCACATTTACCAAAAACATTCTCCCCTGAAATAATTACATTATTAAATTTGTATACATCATTAGTTTTTCAAATATAAGTCCAAAAAATAAGTTTTCTGATTCGATTATAAAATAGTGTTAGGTCTTCATTCTGCCTTCTCATATATCAAAGTTGGAAACAGCAAGAAAAAGCTGATTGGATAGTGACTCCTATGATTCAAGATGATCCAGCTAACTTGCAAGTGTTAGGTGGAAGATTATAGATGGAGCCTATAATCTGAACATCACGTATAGATTCCACAGTGCTTACAGAACCCATATTCATCACATTAGGGAATTTTAGTAGCAGCCTGTTTCTATTTTAAACCTGAAAAAGCAACAGCAATGTTTAAAGGTGTATGCACAATAATTGTGTGTGTGTATTAAATATATAAAGTTATATGACTTTATAAGTAGCTCAATTATGGTGAACATACTTAGTATTCTAAGTATGGTGAACATACTTAGTATTCTTTCTTCTCTCTATTTATTTAGAAGATGATAGCCAAATTCCTAAATATTTTACTTTTTTTCGTAATTTGAATGCCCAATCTATCTTCCAGTTCACTTTCTTGTTTTTTGGTGAGGTTTTTCGTTAGTGCCTTTGTTTTGGATTTATTGATTTTAAGTCCTGCTACCGTACCATATTCTTCTATTTGTTGCACTAGTTTGGGTCCTGTCTATAATAGTTGCTCTAAAATAAATACTAAGTCATCTGCAAACGCTTGGACTCTTCTTTTTTTATTTGCAGGCCTTTTGTTTCTTGTTCACCTCTAATTTTTATTAGCAGTACCTCTAAAGTTAGGATAAATATCAAAGGTAATAACGGGCACCCTTGTCTCACTCTCTTTGCAATATTATTTTTTTAGTGGTGACTCCATTTATTATTATTTTTGCTGTTTGAATTGAATATATTTTTCCACCATCCTTACAAATTTATCTCCAAATGTCATGTTTTCCAATTGTAAAATGATAAATCTCCAATTTAAGTTGTCAAATGCAGTTTGGGCATCCAAAAAAATTAATGCAGCTTGTTTATCCAAATGGCATCATAATATTCTACTGTGTTTATTATAGTTCTCATATTATTTTTTATTTCCCTTTTTGGTTATAAAAAATCCATTTTGATCTTGGTGAATGTACTCATTTAACGCTTTTTTGAATCTTTCTGAAATTATAGATACAAACGTTTTATAATCTACATTCAGTAGTTAATCCCATTTCCTTCTACGCTCCTTGACTTTCACTATTAGAGCTTGCAGATCATTTGCATTTTCAGCTATCAGAGTAATTTTATCAGCATCGGACAGGTTATTCCTGTTTGTTCCTTGGTAAAATCACACTCTTTATTTTTATCCAGCTTCCCCTTTCACATTCAGAATATAAATATAATAAAAAAAGGAGAGAATACACAGCCTCATCTCACTCTGTTACTGACCAGGATCCAGGTGGTTTCCTATCTTGAGTGTGAGTTTCACATGAGATAATTTGATATTCTGTGATTTCCAGTTTCCTACGAACATTCCACAGCTGATTAACACAATCAAAAGTCCTTCTATAATCAATGAATATAGACTTCTTAAATATATTGTTTGGCTTTCTCAATTATTCAGCAAGTGTATGGTTTTTGTTAATTCAGTATTTTGCCTACTTTGTCTCTAAAGCACAAAATAAAGTGGGTGTCTTAGTTGCCTGGAGTTTTTACTTCAACACTGATTGTCAGTTTCCATTAACAATTGTATTTTAAAAGGTTACTTTATTACCTTGAAAACTTTTCATTATTTCAGCTTATCATTTGAATCCAATTTCTAATCAGGACTAAATGTATTACTTCTGTCTGTGACTCAAAGGACCAAGGTCTGCTAAAATGGGTTAAATGAGATTCAAAACAGAATCCAACCCTTATATGCAGAATGGACCTATTTTTAACAATCAAAACGAAAAAGATATGAAAAGGTTGATGAAAGATGATTAGAATAATAGAAAGAGAAACTGAAAATGGAAAACCCACACTACTTTTTTATTATACTGTTCTATAAACCACTGAAATTTGATCAGGCATAATCTGCTTTACAATCCACCCTGTAGATAAAACTGCAAAATAGTTGAATTGATAGTAACCCTTTGCATTTTAGAATATTTATTCTCTCTGTGTTAGCATATTAACAGGAAGCTAGCTGTTATACTTTGTAATCCATGGAGGAGAGCAGTTTAAGGTCCACATTAACCTGTTTTGGGGTGTTCCGTAAATTTTAAAAATGGAAAAGGACTCAAAGAAGTTTAAGAAATACTGTTCTAAGGGATAATCTAAACCAGCAAAAAATAATAATCATAAATCATGGTCACATGACCATAGAATGCCTTTACACTCATAAAGTTGACATGCCCAACATGTGGTCATGTGACGGCAGGTAGCACAACCCTTTATGATGGCCAGAGGTGATTTATGGGCTCTAAAGCACCTGTTCTATGGCCATCATAACTTCAAGCTTAACTTTGTTGCCATCTATTGAGCATTTGGATTTTTGCAGTGCAGATATAGTAGCCTCAATGCTGGTGAGAAAGGCACATAAGATCCGCTGGATTTATGATCTTGTGAGCATATTCTATTCCATAAACTATGTTCAAAAGAAAGTATACAGTAGTATGTTGCATACATACATGCTATTTGGTTTCCAATGCTTCTAACAGAAGGATGGGTTCAGAAGAAACACAACATTACTAAGCCTGGGGTTTGTACACTGATTTCTAGTTATATAAACTTTGGGTTTATTTTCAGAGTGCTCCTGCAGCTCTGTATCAAATAAGAATTAGATAACCCAGAATAGAGGGTCAGCTTTAGCCTTAGAAACCTGCCTCTGATGTCAACATAGCCTAAAGCGGTATGAAACTCTTGGGAAACTGTAATTGCATAAGTAGATAACCATCTTTAAATTCCAGCTTATCCACAGTCACTTTCCCTGGAATCAGGACAGTTGCTTAATCAAATAATGAAACAACTAATAAACTTTTGTAACACTCACCAAATTCTGAGGAAACGTGTACAAGACTGGGCTGCATAGCTTTTCCAAAGAAATCTAGCCTCTATGCTATGGCCAATTGTCTTTCTCAACATAATCAATAGTTTTTCTCCAAGGATTTATCAATCAATTGCACAGTTTTAAATGGTAAGCCAACTGTATCTTTCTATAATTTTTTCTGGTGGCAATTTGAAACCTAAATAAAGAATTTTCTAAGTAAAAGTGAAAAATTATCATGTTTTCAGCCATAACCAGAACATGAACTTTGGGGAAAGCGGGGGAGGGGAGGAGAGATTCCAATAGTTACCATATACGCCAGTTGCGTCCCTTTCTGGATCGGGATGCTTTACGAACGGTCACTCATGCGTTGGTCACCTCCCACCTGGACTATTGTAATGCTCTCTATATGGGACTTCCTGCGGGGAGCACCCAGAGACTGCAACTGGTGCAAATTGCAGTCGCGTGGGTGGTCATGGGGGCCTCGCGCTTTGCACTGATGACCCCTCTTCTGCGCGAGCTGCATTGGCTGCCAGTGATTTTCTGGGTTCGCTTCAAGATCTTAATTATGATCTATAGAGCAACCCATAGCACTGGACCACGGTATCTGCAAGACCGCATGCTGCCAAATACCTTCATATGTCCGGTGCAGTCCCACAGAGAGGGATTACTGAGGGTCCCAACGACCGCTATGTGTCGTCTGGTGAACCACAGAAAAAGGGCCTTCTCTGTGGCGGCTCCAATCCTCTGGAACGAACTTCCTCCTGCGCTGCGGAGGCTCCCGGATTTAACATCTTTTCGCCAGGAGCTGAAGACCTACCTGTTTAAACTGGCCGGCCTGGGTTGATCCGGTACTGGGGTTTTTAGTTCTTTGAAATTGGGGGTTTATAAATTTAAATTGGGATTTTAAATTGATCAGCCTTTTGAAATGTTTGGTTTTTAAATTTTAAATAATATACATGGTATTGTTTTTAATATGACTGTAAACCGCCCCGAGTCTACGGAGAGGGGCGGTATATACATTTAATAAAATAAATAAATAAAATAAAATTTAAGAGGGTCATCTTGACAATTCCTGTCTAACAAAGACTATCTTACCATCTTTACTTTTAACTTCACCCTGGGCTGATGTCCGTTTCTTTCCCTTGTAATGGTTTTACCCAAAGCGTAGATTCCCGTCTCCAAGGGAGCTTTTAGCAAGTCATAACACATTGTCTCTACAAATTACAATTTGTGGTCAGTTTGCAACCGTAAGGACATCATCGCCTTTTAATACATTAAACACTTTTATAAAAGAGTAACTTATTATTCATTTCCTTCGTGGTGGTGTAAAAGCAAAAAAAAAAGTTGTGGTTGTAATGTTGTTATCTTCTACTGTGATAAAGGGAGTCAGACGTTGGTGCCTTTTTCTTCCCTTTACATTATATATTTCTTTTTTTTCTTTTCCTGCCTGCTCTTCCTACTTTTCCACTGCTCTTTTTTCCTTTACAGTTTATCTTTTGAAAAACCAATTTAAAAAAGATAATCTATAATAGGGCCCCCCAAAGTTGGCAGTTTTTTTAAGACTTGTGGACTTCAACTCCCAGAATTCTCCAGCCAGCAGCAGTGCTGTACCTGTATCTTTCCGTTACCTCAGAGGTCTTCTAACATGGCCGCTTGAAGAGGTGTGGACTTCAACTCGCATGATTCTCCAGCCAGCAGCAGTGCTGTACCTGTAGCTTTCCATTACCTCAGTGGTCTTCCAACATGGCCGCTTGAAGAGGTGTGGACTTCAACTCGCATGATTCTCCAGCCAGCAGCAGTGCTGTACCTGTAGCTTT
>JANHFP010001311.1:66999-78939 GCA_032468135.1 Calamaria suluensis
CCAACGAAATTTAAGAGCCAAACAGCAGTGACTCAAACGACATTTCTAACGTTAACTGAAGCTTTAACATTTCCTAACATGGGGGGGGGGATTCCCTCTTCTCACCCACCATCCAAAGAAATGGGTTACAATTTTTTTCCCACATTGGCTTAATACACAGCCAATCAATGTTGTTTAGAAATGCGCCAAAGCCCCACCCCGGAAAAGGTTTTTTTTTTCACTATCCACAAACTACGATATTGGTTGCAGAGGTTAGATATACATGTAGGGGTTACATCTCACAAATTATTGTTATCCAAAGCGTTTACAAAAAAGCGGGTGGAACAGAGGTTAACAAGGACCAGGGCTAATGTGCCAGGCATCTGGGATATTGCCATGCCCAATAGTGCAATTTTGAGGCTAAATCTTTGGAAACCATAACAAAGGAGAAGGTAATATACGCTGCATGTGCAAACTGGTTTCTTTAAAAAAAACTCTTTTGAACTCCTATGGAATTCAATAGAAGCGGAGGAAATATTTGCGATGCAACCTTTCCACAATAAAACTTAACTCCCTGTGGATGCAACCTATAGTCTTATTTTACACACACCTCAGAACTTAAGGCAGGGATGGTGCACTTCCTATGTTCTGAAATACAATTCCCTTGCTGCTAAGGCTAAAAAGAACTGCAATACAAAACATCTGAAAGATACAGGCTGCATACTGTTGGCTTAAGGCAAACTAAGGCATCTTCAACTCGCAAGGCATTTAACAGCCAAAAATTTAAGAAAGCACTTTAAGGGCTGACTGGGGATTAAGACACAACAGTGAAGGAAGCAGCTGATATGAAAGTGTCACCTTTCTTAAGGCTTCTGTACAACATGGAGAGAAAAACTGCCTTCCTGAAATGTCCTTGGAAGAAGATAGCATGTAAACAACTAAATGGTTCTCCAGGATTTCTTCCAAACCATTTGTTAAAAAATTACTGATTTCCTTTTTTTCCAGGGTTCTTCCTAAAACAGTCCTCTTCGTCCGTTGTAAAAATAGGATCCAGTCCAAGATGCATGGGGATTCATGAACTGCAGTCTGATAGCTAAACACATTTGCGTAGTCACCCAAAAAATGGCAAAAGATCCTCCATCTTTTGTAATGGTCCTTTCATAATGAAAAGACCCATTCTGACCCCATGTGTCCAATTTCTTCACTTCAGCGCTTCACTGAAGAGCGATTAAAGAACAGAAGATTTTTTTTTACAACAGGAGCAAATGAAACGCCAACGCTTGGCATTTAAAGGCAAAATGCGTACTTCAAAAAAATCAAGTAGTTGAACTTCTACAGAAAACAATCTGGACATCTGTTCATCTTGGTATGAAATACTATAGCAGGAAGGCAACAAAGGCTAACAAAAAGAGTGAAATAAAGAGGATCCTTTGTCAAGGATAGGCCCTAATGTAGTTTATGATCTGACAATGTTGCCTTTAAAAACACAACCTGTTCCTCATTATCCCAAATGCTAATTCCACATAAGCAAAATCCAGGAACAAATGTTAAGAGATTTTCCCCCAATAATACAAAACAAATCAATGACAATGAAACTTAATTTTCTTGAAAGGCCATGATCATGACAAAATTATAAACAAAAAACAAAACAAAACATAGAAAGTATCCCTGAGATACTGCTCATTCGCTACACATCTGGCAAATTTCCATCATTGTAAATCCTCTCCCCTCACCTACCGCCCTTCTTCATCTGTAGATATGTCACCATGCCACAATGGTAGGACACAGGTTTACTTTGTACAAGGCAATAGAAGAGATAAACTTTCAGCCTGACCCGCAAGGCTAGCTAATAAACTAAACTTTTTTTTCCCTTTTTTTAAAAAAAAAATACATATCCAAAAAAAAGGGAATACATACTCTCCCCTTCAAGGATTTAAGTCAAAGAGAAAGGAGAATTGAGAGAAGCAAATCTCTCTTCCTCTTTAGATCACCTTGTTTATTTACTCCAGAGGGGAAGAGCTTCAATGTCTTGGAAACGTCAAGAGTTTCTTTATGCCCTGTCAAAAGCAGACAAAGAAAGAAAAGGCATGTTGCTTTCTAGATCTACTGAGGATGATCCAGCTCTCCAGGCACTGTGGTGTCATGCACAGTATTCGTCGGGGTAGGCAGCCAATCTCGGCTCAAGTCTTTGCAGCCCTCCAATCCTTCATCTCACCTATCATCTGTGGGCTTCTTAAGACCGGGGAGCTCTGGGACTGGCGCTCTCTGTCACAGTGGAAGAACATGAGTCCTGCTTTTCCTGTGCTCTTTAAGTCCTGAAAACGTGGACAGCTCTTATCACGTATTGCCGGCAGATGGGACACTCATTCATACGTTTCCCACACTTTGTGCAAGTCACCATGTGGCCACACTCCAGCAGGACACAGTCAATGACGGAGTCCATACAGATTTTGCAGAGGTTCTCTTCAGAACCTGGGAGGGTGGCATTACCAGTTGGAGCTAGAACGACAAGAAGAGAAGACGCTTTTAGCACAGGGGACAACAATTTCTGCCTGGAAGTAAGAGACGTAAGGGGTGACTGGGTTCAATTCACTTAGAACAGGGGGTGTCAAGCTCAAAGGCCCACAATGTGGTTCAGATCCAGCCCGCCGGGCCATCCTGAAAAATGTAAGGTGCCAGCCCGCATTGCTTCAGCCCAGTCTGCCCAAAGTGGAGAGGAAACGTCAGGCCAGCAGTTTGGGGAGTGGCATCAAGCTGGACATACACACCCGGCTGGCCACACCCACCGAGTCAGCCATGCTGTGAGTGGCATCAAGCTGGCCATGCCCACCCAGTCGGCCCCGACCACTTGCCCCGCCACCCGAGGTCAACCACAACCCTCAATGAAATTGAATTTAACACACCTGACTTAGAACATCAGAAACAAGTTAATAAAGTGTACGCTGCCTGCGATGCCGATCCTCTGTCTCTACCTACTGCTTTAGGAAAGATTGCATGCTACCAACTCAGAAGTTTCTGCCTGCTCTCCTTACTTTCCAGCTATTTTCTTCTAGGTGCACCCCTGCTCCTCAGCATGTCTTTCCGCCTTCAGAACAAAGGTGGGTAGGAATATGCATGGCACACAGATACAAAATGCCTCTCCTTTTCCACGTATTTCTCTTTTGTGACTAGCTGTGTGGTTGTGCAGTGGTTATAATGCAACACTGCAGGCTACTTCTGCTGACTGCCGGCTGACTGCAATTTGGCAGTTCGAATGTCACCAGGCTCAAGGTTGACTCATCCTTCCAAGGTCGGTAAAATGAGGACCCACATTGTTGGGGGCAATAGGCTGACGCTGTAAACCAGTTAGAGAGGGCTGTAAATGCACTGTGAAGTGGTATATAAGTCTAAGTGCTATTGCTATCTCCACATTCTGCAAGTTTCAAGGCTATACGGCACAGTTCTTGAACATGGCCATATACCCAGGAAACTGAGAAGCATGTGGGCTTATATAAGACATGCTTAACCATGTCTAGATGAACTCTTGCAGCATACTAAGCTCCGTTAGAGTTCATTTTGATAAAAGTTCATAAAATAATGTACAATGGAAGTTTACTTCAATCCTCAGCCTAGACTAAGATCCACCTCTGCATTCCTGACAGATTCAGCTCAAGGATGATGATCTCTAGAACACATTACTTCCTATAGCAACCTACAGTTCATACATTTTGATTTTTTTGAGATTTACTATGTTATGGAAAACCAGCCTGTTAATCTTATTATTCAATGCACCGTGTGAACTTAGAAAATGAATTAATTCAGTCATGCTAAGAACACCATGCACTGTTTTTTTCCTTCTGTCTAAAATGCTATTATACTAATTCCTGTGCATTTGTCCTATAATCTTGAATTGCTCCATAGGCAGAGAAAAAGTGGCCTGTCTCAAGTAGCTTCTGGAGCTTTCACTAAATACTTTTGTCTATGGTTTTCCGTTCTAATACAAAAGTACACAATATTAACGTACATAAAATGAATTTATACATGACTCTGTGTGTGTGTAACACTAAAGCATGCAAACATTTATTGGCTCAAATAAAAAAAAACCAAATTACATTGATTTTAATACTACCAATTTTCCTAGAAGACAGTAAGTGTGTTCCTGTTTAAATAGCTGCAGCCTACAGTGTTGAGAAGACAAAAAAGAGCATGCTTACCAGTTTGATCATCAGTATCTGAAACTGAATAAGAAAAGGGGGGGGGGGGGGAAAGCATGAGTTTGAGATATTTGCCACAAGATACAAGGAAAATTAATGGGGCTGCAGTCTTACTCTCCAACCATCACCCTACTTTCTACCTTTCCACTTTCAAAGGGATTGGATCAAAGGTGGGAAATGTCACTTGGGAGGAGGTTATTATTGTTATTGTTACTGGTTGCAGTCAGGCCAGAGCCCGAGCCTGAACAATGAATTCTCCCTTCTGATTTTCCAGTATATTTAAATTATTAAAGTTAAATTACAAAAGCAGAAGTTTTACGCCACGGAGACCTATTGACGGTTAATATTAACCGAGCTTATCGGATTTAAATCAGTCCAGCAGACGTAACAAAGGCACCCGCCAGGCTGCTTGACCTGGTGAAGCGCGTTGTATAAACGCAGCTATTGATCTGTTCCGGTGCCAATGCTCTTTTTTTCCGCGTCAGTGAACACAAATCAACTGCTTTCTCCGTGGGCCCGCTGGTAATTTTAAACTCCCAAATAATGCCACCTAACAGTCATTAATGCACACAAATCAAAAACAAATGGAAGGGAGGAATTTCATACCCAGCTGCTGGAGGTCCTTCTCTTTGTAAAGGCGGGTCACTCTCTCCATCAGCTCCCATTTCTCACAACAGCCCTTGTAGTTAACAAAGTTGCGAGCCAGGATCTCTTTCAACTGCCTTACCGAGAGGGCATCAATGTCTGTCACGCTCGTTAGGTCAGAGAGAGAAGCCCTCCGTCCCGTAACTAGATTATCTTCTGAATCAGTGGACTGAGAACAAATGAAAAGGTTCACCTCAGGGATGAGATCAAAGCAACCAAGACCAAAGTTAGACACAACTTTTTGAATTAAAATAATAATAATAATGCCACAACAGTAAGCCATAACAATCTCTTCGTTGTGCCCCCGTGAGGCGTTTTGGAGTTGAGTAGTCTAGAAATTGATAAATAAATCAGTAACACAAAACCTTATGTTATTCTATCGCATCGTAAAATTTGACCAGGGTCAATATTGGCTTTAAAAAGTGCAATTTTTTTGCAAAGGGCTGTGTCTGTAAACGGACATACGTCTCGCCTGGCATTTTGAAATCAGAGCAGCACACAATATGCTCCATTGTTGGGGTTACGCAACTGGGGAGCAAGAATGCAGGAGAGTAAATGGAATTACGTCTGAAGAGGGCAGTTTAAAGTGCTGCATACCTCATCCTGCTGCTGGAATTAAGTTGCTGGAATTAATCCTGGAAGAGGCAGGATCTGCTCCCACCTCTTCCAGCTCCATGCTGGCACGAGTGTTGTTACCTAGTTTGGTAATGAAATGTCTGCCAGAAAGCAACCAAGCTCAGAGAGCACCAAGGACCCCACAGTTCAACCCTGAGCTACAAATGATTCTTTCATCGGCCTTCCAGCTCCAAATCTAGTGACATGCATCTGCCAGCGTCCGACTCGGAGGTCGAGGAGGAGGAGCTGGCAGAGAGCAGTGAGGAGGAGGCTGGAACGGAGGAAGAGCGGGTCCCAGCAGCATCCAGTGAGCTGGAGGTGAAGTCAGAGAAGGACAGCTCAGAGGAAGGAACAGCACCCCCACCTGACCCAAGACAGAGACGCAGAGACAAACGGGCTATGGAAAGGAAAAGGCTACTCGAGAGTAAAGATAGCTGAGTGGAGCCTTTAAAAGCTAGCCGGTGGTAATCAGCAATGCTGGAGTCAAAGCCTTGAATTTCTCAAGCCTAGCATCTCTTGGTCTGGTATCTGTGAGTAAGGAGCCTTTCATCCAAGTTTTTGTTTCTTGATAAAACATTAATCACCATTGGACTGAAGGTTTGTTTTGGCAAGGATTTAATTTTGCTTTTGAAAAAAGGAAACGAACTTCAGAATAAAGAAGACCATTTGTTTCTTTGCACTTAAAGATTGTTTTACATCTCTGGTTTTAGGTTTGCTAATTGCGTTGAGTTGGGTCATCACACGACGGCTGCAGTATCCTGCGGTCATGGGATCACCTTTTACAACAAGCAAAGCCAGATTCTCTTAACAACCCTGTTGCTAACTTAAGTGCAGTGATTCACTTAACAAGGGTGACATGAATGGGGCAAAACCCACTTAACAATTGTCTCACTTACAACAAAAATTTTGAGCTCAACTGCGGTCGTACTTCAAGAACTACTTGTAAATGTATGTATAGTTAGATGGATATTAATCACACTAGGGACGCATTGGCTCAGCAGCTAAGACAGCTGAGCTTGTTGATAGGAAGGTTGGTAGTTCAGCGGTTCGAATCCCTAGTGCCGTATAACGGGGTGAGCTCCCGTTACTTGTGCCAGCTTCTGCCAACCTAGCAGTTTCAAAAGCACGAAAAAAATGCAAGTAAAAAAAATAAGGATGTTTGGTGGGAGGATAATAGCGTTCTGTGCGCCTTTGGCATCTAGTCATGTCGGCCACATGACCACAGAGGCGTCTTCGGACAGCGCTGGCTCTTCGGCTTTGAAACGGAGATGAGCACTGCCCCCTAGAGTCAGAAACAACTAGCACATAGGTGCGAGGGAAACCTTTATAGACCACACAGTTTCAGGCACAGTTTAAACAATATTGCATACACAGAGTTTCTCTTCCAAGTACATTTTCTGAAGACTCTCACTTGTTTTCTCCTCTAGAGCTTACATTTAGCATCATTTTTGTCAAAACAGTATATAGATCACGACATAAATATTGATAGGATTAAATGCAGTCCATAAAGGTCCATAAATGTGCACCACAAAGAAATGGAAGGAATAAAACTGGTTTCAGAATTGAAAGCAGAAAATAAATGTGTGTGTGGTCTGAAAATTCAGAGGAAAAAAATGTAGGCAACAATGAAGAAAATGTAACTGTGTCATGCCTGCAAAGTCTAACATTAGTATATGTTCATTATTTAGAACACCATCATGGTATTTGTTCTTTTCTGAATCCAGAGGTCCTGGGAAGCTAACTTTATTATACCTTTATGCTTACCCCAAAAAGACAAGCCCACCTTGTTCACACAGTTTTAAAAATATATTAGACTTGAGAACCAGCATTTGATCCTTCCACAGGACCAGAATTGTTAATGAAATGGGAAGCACTCCAAGTATCAACAATGCAATTAATCTCTTGCCATTGTTATTTGTGATGACATTGTAGTAATGCTAGTAGCACTTCCTAAAAGTAGTTGTAATGCTTGAAGTGACAAACAGCTATGCAGTGAACATCTGGAAGACCCAACTTTTAATTCAACTGTAATTTTTTTCAATGTTTCTTTGCACTGAAAAAAAAATCTCATTTTAACTGAGGGAATGTTTTCTGGATGGGGATGCCAGTTTTTCACAATATGAAAACTTATTTTCATGATGTATGAAACATTTTTTCCATTTTATTTTGAACGTTTTCTTCTGCCAGCCTATTCTATGTTTACGTTTAGCATGCTGAAGTTCAGGTTAACCATGATCTCTGACTAGCTTTCTGTTTTTTCTTATTGTTTGCAGAGGGCAGCAAGCAACTTCCGAAAGGCAGGAGAAAGAATATCTCCTGTCTGCAAGCAAAGCTTGAAAATGGATGATGCCTTTGAAAATATTAATGAGTTGGGCACCTTGGAGCTGATGAACAAAGACCTCGAGCTGACTCCTTATGGGCCATTGAGAAAATCAATCTCCACTGACTCTCTAACTTCTGTCTCCTCCATTGGAAATAATTTTGGCCAGGAGTTCATAGTGGGACAAATCGAAGTTAACATGGAATACAATGTGAATTCGAATACCCTGTATGTCACCTTGCTTCAGGGAAAAGATCTGATGGAGAAGGAAGACGTCAATTTTGAATCCTGTTTTGTGCGCATCAGTTTACTTCCAGATGAGCAGATTGTTGGCATTTCTAGGGTAAGTTTTTCCACCACTCATTCCCCAGACTGCATTATACAAGGCTTTTTCAGTCATGTGTGTTCAATCTTGACGATGCTGAATGATATAAATAGTATATTTAGCTGGATAAATAGTTTCATCATAAGATATATTTTTGCCCCCCAATTACATTTAATTCCAAAATCTCGCCATATCTTTTTAATGTTGAATTGATCTGACTTTCTTCAAGACAGATAATTTATCTTTATTATTTGTCTTTTGATCACAACTCCTGCAGTTTACGTTGCCACTGCCTTCTAATGTGTTCTCTGTAATCTCTGTTCCTGGGGGTTTCCCATCCAGCTACTAATTCAGCAAAATCCTTGTGGCAGTTCCAAGTTATAATTAACCCTGACTCTGCTTAGTTTCTGCCTCCAAACAAAGTTAGCTGCATGCTGCACCTGTTGAAACATTTCAGTAAGTATATCATAAAGTATTAAATCCTTTTATGCTAGTCCTCGCTTAATGATCATTTGTTCAGCAACCATTCAAAGTGATAACTTTGAACTAATGGTATTTATGGCTGGTGTTTGAAGTTATGGCTTTTTTAGTGCCCCCATGATCACATGACCAAAATTCAGGTGCATGGCAGCACATCCTGCATTTACAATCACAATTTCAAGAAATTCCCCTCATCTCTGCCATTTTGGCTGCTCTGCACTCCACCCCTTCTGGAAACAGATTTAACAGATTAACAGAGTTGGAAGGGACCTTATAGGTCATCTAGTCCAACCCCCTGCTCAAACAGGAGACTCTACACCATTTCTGACAAATGACAGTGCAATCTTTTCTTGAAAGTCTCAAGTGATGAAGCTCCCACAACTTCCGAAGGCAAGCTGTTCCATTGGTTGTCTGTTATCACTGTCAGAAAGTTCCTCCTCATTTCTAGGTTGAATCTCTCCTTGGTCAGTTTCCATCCATTATTTCTTGTCTGGCCTTCAGGTGCTTTGGAGAACAGTTTAACCCCTTCCTCTCTGTGGCAGCCTCTCAAACACGCACTATATTTATATGTTAAAAAAGAGAAAGTTGAGGGGAGATAGGTGGGTGAGGAAGCAACCATGGCAGGGAAGAAGTGCCAGGTCTCATTCTCACCTAGCGATGATATCACAACCAGGACTACTGAAACTGCTACCAATAAATGATGAGGCCATGTGATGTTTTGCTAATGACTGCATTGCTTATTAGTGGAAATCTCATCCCAATTAGGATTGTTAAATGAGAACTACCTGTAATCTCAAATTTGCTCTCCTGTTTTGGCAGCATCAGAACGTCTTCACTGCTGGTAGTAAATCTTACACTGTTTACTATTCTGAAACCGAATCAAATGTATTGTAGGCAAAGGCTCAGATGTGAAAGGTTGCATAGCCTTTCCTCAATCTGATTTCCCCCCCTCCCCCAGTTGCATTGGGATTACAGCATAACGAAAGCTAAACTACCTGGAAATTCCAGGAGTTGCCAGAGCACTTCTGCTGTTTTTCCACATATGGTGAAATGCATGAATAGTTTCTAAAGGAATCACACCGCATTACACATGGTCAATGCAAGTACAAGTGGCTCAGGCTTGATTTTAATTAATTTGATGTTACTCTATTAAATACACTTTTGCTTGTTTTTATATTTAAAAAAATACATAATTGCAACTGGGTCAATGAGGTATGATTATTTTGCTATTCCATATTAAAGCTAGTTTTTAATATTGGCTGCCCGTAACTGCTTAAAAACATATATGTTGTTTATCTATGGTGGTATGTAGAATCATAAACCAGAAATGCATTGAAAAGACAAGACATTTAGGATTATATGACATGTTCATTAAGGACTTGCATTCCTAAACCGAACAGATAATGTTAAGCAAATATACTCATGTTTTTTATCACAACACTTGGCTGATGCAGTTTCATTGAATTCTCAGTTTTTTGCTTGGAAAGATCAAGATTTTCCCCATGAACTAATTTTTCCAAAATTATTGAATGACCTGAAAGTTACATCCTCTTTACACAGAGAGAGGGTGTACCAGGGGTTTATTGTCATAGAGCAAGAGATTATAAAAGCCATATAACTTGACAAATTTGCTAAACAAGCTTGTACTGCTAGTTATTGAGTGTTATCAAATGATACAGCAGATAATGATCTGAAATTCAGCTGGCCAACTTTTCCTTTATCCAGTTCCTTGCAGAATCCATCCTTTTGGTTAATGAGCCAACCTGTTGGTTCAGTTACATTCACATGTTCCAGCGGAACATTAGATCCAAGCAATCCTTCAAACCAGAGGCAAAGAGGAATAATTTGGGGATGTCTGGTATGAAAGGGAATCATTCCACTTTGACCTTCATTTGAATCTAGATCTCCACAAAGTTCTGCTCCCACTTAGGGCTCTGCTGCTTTACACAAAGGAATGTAGTAAATGGGAAATGTCTTTTCCAGGTGGCTTGTATTTGTCTGCAGGTTACTGCAGCCCTTTTAATCTATTCTGCCATGCTGGCATTGATTGTTCTTTTCATGTTAATACTGTAACTGTTTACTTCCTAGTCATTTAAATCCTAAAATCTTGTGCTGCTTAGAGGATCCAGAATTGTCCCAGAGTTCCCTGCAGGGATTAGATATCTGGGGAGTTTCCATTAGATTGAAGCTGAGATTGCTAGACCTCGCACACTATTGAAGCAACTGATAATTAGAGACCTTTTTACATTCCTTTTTGTGTACCTACTATTTCATAATTCTCTATAACCAGCATTTGGCTTGAACCTAAAGGAGTAGAGATTAAATTTCAGTGATTGGATTTTGGGTCATCAAATATGAGTCTATTTAATAATCAGGTTAACAGAACCAGCCCACTCAATTCTCAATATTGTCCCAAGATTGTACAAGACTGTTTTAAATAGAATTTTCGCCAAAGGGTTCTTCTTATTTTGGTCGGCAAACTCTAGCAATTCTTCCTATACTAAGCTGGCTGTTAGTGATTTTAGTTTACTGCATTAAGGAAGTTTTTTTGGTCTGATATATCTCATTTAACTTAGTGCTTCACTTAATAAGATTGTTTTATTCTGTTTTCATCTACAGTCTTTTCTAATCCACAGTTTAAAGGACCATTGCTTTTAAAGCCCTGAACTGATTTGATTAAATTTGCCAAGCTCTATTTTGCCTGACAATTTTGTCAGAATCTGCTTAGAAGCAAATAAAAAATACAGGCACTTGTGATTATTTGGGCTAGGGAGTAAGTTGATAATGCTGTATTTTAGGTAATAATGTTGTGATTGCAAAAAACAATCAGGTTGGCAGATTTAACCAACAATACATCAGACTTTTGTAACATTCTGAATTAGAATTTGTTAGTCTTTTCACATTCCTACTTTAAAATACATGTTAGAGCTGAATTATTTTAACAATTTCCAGCCGGGTCTGGAATGGTATTGCGACTTACAAAGTAGATGCTAAAACATGAACTAAACAGAGTTTCCCCAAATATAAATGTTGAGAAACTTAAGTTGACAGTAGAAATGGATTTCTCCACTTTCCTTTTCTTAGCTGACTTGGGCTACATGCACATTATTCCAAGTAATAATATGTGGAGGGTGTGATTATATTCAGAGGTTTGTTTTAAATATATACATGTAATATTCTCCAGCGTTCAGGTATCCTTCGGGCCAGCATGATAGGAACCTTACCACTTACCAGCCTTACCACCTAAAGATCATTGGTCACAGATCTCATTTACTTCATTTAATTTCATTTACCGTGGTTTACCAATGGCTGAAAGTTCTGGTGAGTTTGCTGTGTTCTGATTGGTTGGTGGGTTTGCTGTGTTCTGATTGGCTGGTGGGTTT
>JANHFP010001311.1:82094-95706 GCA_032468135.1 Calamaria suluensis
GCATGTACAGGACATGGGGGGGGTGTTTCATACACACATTGCATTATGGGTGTAGGCACATGAGGACAAAAAGGTTAGCCATCACTGCTCTAGGGTGGCTTATGGTACATGACCGTGCTTTCATCGCAATTAAAGCCAGATCGTTGGAACGAAATGCTCAGCTACAAAATGGAGTAGAAATGATAACTCAGGTGAATGGATGGTGAATGTATGTTAAACTGTGGTCACTTATTTAGCCATACAAATTTACTGAATAAATACATTTACTTTTGACAGTCTGCTAATAATTAGTACTTTTGTCAATAAACAGACCTGTGGCAGATATAAACACAGGATGGTTTATATGCCTTATCCTACACTGAACTGTTTGTGTCAGTGATTGTGTGAAGGTTTTTCAGGCATCTCAGAGTGTTGCAGGGTGCCCCAGATTGGGCATTGTAATAAATTCAGACTTAAATGTTACTTAGTAAACCAACTGAAATGTTAACCAGACTTAAATGTTACTTAGTAAACCAACTGAAACAGGAAAGGCTTATAGCATTCAATTCTGCAGTCTCAGTCCTGGTGATTTCACAAGGGTTTTTTTTTGATGGAAAATATATTCTGTCTAGAAGGATTTGGCATAAAAGCAGAGGCTTTCAGATTAAATTCTGCAGGAGGGAAAACTGACATGGGAGATGTAGACCTATCTGCATGTCATTTGGTAGGCTGAATATATAACACTCCATTTGCTTTTCAGTCATTCAAAACCTTTTGTGCTGGAGTCTAATGAACCCCATCTAAAAGAAATAGTTTTCAGACAAGGTCACTGTATGAGGAAGCTTTGTTCAGCAGCAGCAGCAGCAGCAGCAGCATGGAGACAAGTAAAAGGATGGGATATCACAATAACCAAGAAAAGACTTACTTTTCTTGCTTTCCCTCTTTTTCTTGAAGATGAGATGAACAAGCGTTCACAAAAATAAACAGAATGGGAGCAATGATAAAAAAAAATATTATACATAAATCTGCAGGTTGCCTGAAGGCCCATAACTGTTTCATTTACAAACAGAGCAAAGACTAACTTAGAATAAAGACACAGTTGCTAATTGCTATTGAAAGTTTGAGGTCATACACTACATCAGAGCAGCAAAACCTTTCCCAAATAATAGGATTTACATTTGAAGACACATTTAGGAGTGGTGCAAGAAATTCATCCAAGGTGAAGCTTCTAAAATTTGAAGTCTTTTACTTCTCTCACGCAGTTGTTGAAACCCTGCATACCTTCAGTTTTAGATGCCTTTTTCCACATTAGCCTCCCCTCCCCTTTGCTTTCCTTTCTGTCCTTGTTCCTGATATGTCTTAAACTCCCTCCAAACAAGGACTGTACATTGAGGAGCTTATTTAAATCACAGGCGACCAATCTTCTGGAGAGATAAAAACTGACATTGGTTTTGGAATGGGGTGATCAGATTCAGTATAGGAAGCCAAAAAATATTAAACTAGATATTTTAATTAAACCAAACCAGTTAGTCTGTTTAACACAGCAGTGACTTCTGAGAAGATTGCCCAGCATGGCTGGTTCTAATGGAGCTGTGTAGGTACACAATAATAGACTCATGGCTCATTTTCCACTGCATGACTGCAGTGAATGGCTTAGGACAAAATGGAAGCTTATATTAGTGTACACAGAAACACATTTTCCCATGATGTTGTAGGGCTTTCATGGCTCTTCAGAATTGATGAACTATGCTAAAAGAAGCACTGTGGATATGCAGCATTTCCTTTAGAGCTGTGGGCCACTTCATGTCCCATTGGTGGAAAATTTCAACACCCAATTCCTGGAACTTCTCCCTGCCATCTGCTATCAGAACACTGTTACTTCGCATTGGCCATCTCCACCCTCTCCTGTTGCTCTGAGGGATGCCACTACCTTGCCACTCCCCCAGCCAAGTGGGGATTTTTAGTCTGTTTCACAAAAAGCACAAAAGTGCTTTTTTTGTCTGTTGGCTGCCAGTTTTGGTACCAATAGAGCACCAGAATGAAATCCCATCAAAGGCTCAAAGGGATGATGGAGCACAGAAATGAGAACACTGAGCAGCATTGCAGAGGTGTTGAAAATGGTAAGATGTGCAAGCTTTGTGACTCTGGGCAAGTTCCCCAACTTTCAACCTTCCAGTTGCATTACTTTTATTTAAAGTAATCTGCGTAGTTTGTCAATTGAAGGTAGCTCAATTCTAATGCACTATGTGCCATCAAATATTCTAATCCTAATTTGTGCTTTTACAGGAACTGTCTCTTCGGGTGACGGTTGCACAATGCTGTGAAGATGGGAGAGCTGAAAATATTGGCCATGTTGTCATAGGCCCGGCCGCAGGAGGCATGGGCATCACTCACTGGAATCAAATGTTGGCTACCCTGAGAAAACCTATCTCCATGTGGCACCCAGTTCGACAAAGCTAAGGGCGTACCTGCACCTCACCTAAAATAATCCAACACGGTGCTTAAATAAATAACTTCAGGAGGCCGATGCTGTTGGAACATTGAATTTGTGAGACTATAAGAGTTTTTTAAAAATCTAAATTTTCCTCGCAAATAATAATAGCAGTGACAGACGATTTTGTGATGATGGGTTGCCAAATGAGACTACCCAAGCCTTGGAAAAGAATCATAGCTAAAACAATAAGAGAAGAAGATATATAAATACAGAAGAATGCCCAGTAGCTGGTGGACAAGTAAGGTAGTCTTTTGATTCCATCATTCTAACATCACCAACTTGGAGAGCCAATTATTCTTGAAGTTCTTTCACACTGAGTCTTGCATTTCCACATTATTTTTCTCTTTTGAAAAAGACTTAAAAGGAAAGGTTATGGTATTTCATGCATTTGACTTCACCTGTTTTTTGGACATGTTGACTTGGAAGTCAGATTCTTGGGAGTGAATAGGTCCTGCCTTGATATAACTGTATATGGATCACAATTTTATACTTCATTCCTTCTCACATTTGTTGGGGATCAAGTCTTGATTATTTCAGATAAATTTGGGCAAAATCACTTCCACCTAAAGTTGCTTATGTCACATTTTTTTGGCAACCATTGTCACATGTGTCTTATCATGGTTGAGATTCAAGTACTGTTGTCCTGTTTGCCTGTTTTGGAGAAGAAAACTGAAAGGCTCGTATTTGAGTAAATGTTTGACAGAGTGAACTTTTACAAAGATGTGCATCATTAGATATGTGGACTGCTGCTTGCTGTAAAAACTCAACAAACTTGCTTTGAAGATTCATGGATCTTTCTCCTCTCTTTGAATTATGGTAAAATGTAATCCCATAGAGCACAGCACCATCACAGAGATGGCCTCTGCTCACTCAATACCTACATGGGCTCTGACTTGGTCCTGTTGATGTCCTGACCAATAGGAACATTATCATCACAAAGGATGTAATATTGTGCTCATCTACTGAGATGTAAATTCACTGGGCCTTATTTTATACACATGGTGCAGAATTGAATAACCAATGGACTTCTCCTTCCCCTTTTCACTATTTATGAGCAATTGGAGAACAGCCTGTCTATAAAGTGTGAATGGTTTATTTATTCATTTTATGTGTGCTTGACCTCAAAAAGCAGTTGAGATCGTGCAGGGCAGAAGAAGAGAGGAAGTGGAGTGGATGCAGATGTATCGCGCATGACAGAACCATCCTTAATATTGGAAATTTGACTGGTTGATTTGTCATTCAAGGCCACATCAGTCATAGGGCACTAAATCTTTGTATTTTGAGAACTATGGAATGGCAGCTTGAAAAACAAAAATGAAATAGAGCAAGACAAAGGGAAATTCTATGGCAAAGTATTTCATGGTTACTGAAAACGTTGTGGATGATGGATTTGCACCCAGTAAGTCACTTTTGGTGAGATGGGTGGATACATAAATTTGATAAATAAGTAAATAAAAATAAATTTAAAAATCTCTTTTTTGTTATTAATTGTAAAATTGGTAAAAAGAATGTAGGAACACCAACAAGATAAAAAAAATTAACTGGTAAACAACTAAGCACTGTTCTGTTGTGGTTTCTAGGCAACCTTTCATCTTTTTGATCCTTGTGTGGTAATTTTGTGAATGCCTGATTAGTTGGCTCGCTTTCGAATTTGCAATTGATTTAAAATCTCAACAGTGGTACATGCAAGACAGAAAGTAATATTCCCTTATCTATATCCATCTCTATCACTTTTGCACCCCCATCCATCATACGATATGAAGAGCATGCCAGTGGTAACACATTGCAAAATCCCCAAGACTCTGTTTCCTTGACACCCGTGGAAAACCAATTTTCCCTTCTTCCCATGTATTAGGGAAACATAGATTTTACTGAGGTCATCCTATCTTTGTGGCAATTCACACTGACTAGACCAGGGGTGTCAAACTCAAGGAACCAGCCCGCAGGGTGCTTAGATCTGGTCTGCGGAGTCAACCCTGGAAACAGCGAAGGACCAGCCCACAGTGCCTCTGCCAGCAAAAACGGAGCTCAGGAGAGCCCATCCTGGCCACATCCACCCAGCCCCACTTAGTCAAATACCCTGATGTGGCCCTCGGTGAAATCAAGTTTGACACTCCTGGACTAGACAATCAGCCTGTCCTCTATTTCAGGGGTCTCCAACCATGGCAACTTTAAGACTTGTGGACTGCAACTCCCAGAGTTCCTCAGCCAGCTTTGCTTAAGTCTTAAAGTTGCCAAGGTTGGAGACCCCTGCTCTATTTCATTTAGCCCCACTCAAGAAATAGCCAGCTTTGCATCTGGATTTGCTGGGACACCACAGGGAGCTTCCTAGACTAGCTCCCAGATGAATTCGAACTTTGTCTCCTTGTGATAGAACATGGGCCACTGGAAGCTCAGTCCAGAGTGGGATAACCTCACAACTAGCACGTTGTGAGGCAGAGCATGTACTGCTTTGGCTGCCTGGGTTTTTTTTTTGCTAAGGATCTCCCTGTAAACTCCAGAGCAATGCCTTGCTCTACATGTTCCAAATTCAGGAATGGTGAGGACGAAATGGGGGAATCCCAGGAGGGATTGGAGAGGCATTAGGAATTGTTTGCAAAAATGCAACTAGCAGGTGGTGTGGCAGAACCCATTTCCTATTTATGTAAATTGAACCCCATGTTCCAAAGAAGCAGTAAAAATATTTTTAAGCTCCCTTCAGCTCTTAATACTTACTGATCAACATTTTAAAAGCAAGATTTCCCTAAGGGCAAACCTTTAATTCTTGCGTGTGACAAATAGCTTGCTTTCGGATGGATATGCCATGTATTTTTCTAGCACACAGAAATGGCATCCAACTTCTTTTCCAGAAAATACATCTCTTCCCATGCTACCAAATAATGGATCTGCACAAGGTGTAAATTCTGGAAAAGTTGCTTTCTCTTGCCTCCCGGACTGGCCTTTTACCAAAGCAGAAGGTATGCCTCTAAGGAAAAACATGGCATTCAATAAAGGTAATTTAAGCATCTGCGAATAGTAGCTAGGGAACAGACTGTTTTAGCACAGAGAGAAGAAGCTGCTGATAGTTTAAAGATATTTTCAAGGATTAGTTTACAATGAATCTTCTTAGGAAACAGATTTCATGTAGCAGGGAAAAATATTTCTGAAATAAAGCTAGGTAGGAAATAGAACCTGTTAAAACTAGGAACAGATGCTTTAAACTAGTTGTTCTACTTTGGATGTCTGGGATACAAATCTTGGGATGAGTTTGCCAGAAACAACCATCATTCCGAGTATCTAGACCTTAAAAAGGAGGCTATGTTCTGTTTTGTGATCCATTCATTCATTCTTGCTGCTAGAGAACAAGCAGGCCTATGAGCAAAATCCTACCCCTCTGTTTGTGTTCTTGTTAATAATCAGACTGGGATGTTTCCATTTGGAGTCCTGCATTTAAGAGGCAGTCTGATCTGATGGACTAACAACCTCTGCCATCTCTGATACTAGGATTGATCATTGGCAATTTAAAGGTCCCAGACATTGTTGAGTTACCAAAATACCAAATAGGATCTCCAGACAAGGCTTGCAAAACAAACAGAGTTTATTTTAGGCCCAAAAAAAACCTGATTATATCAATAACATACAGTTACAATGCATGTAAGGACATAATCAACACAAGGGTGGAAAAATATAGTGTCCTTTTACACCTTCAGAGATATTAACCTCCCAGTGAACACACTGTCGGGGTTCCATCCAATTACAGGTGTCTTAAAGGAATACATTATCTGTTTCTTTGTCTCCTCAGATTACTTCCATCTCTTGGGACAGCCCAGACATGGAAGGTGTGTGTGGGTGCTTCGTCCATCCTGGTACCAAGAGACAGTAGGGCTTCCCTTATCTCCTTGGCTAAGAAATGTTGCCTCTTGGTGGGGGGGGGGGCTTCCTAGCTGCTCTAGACACACAAAAGAAATCTTCATCCATCCCAACCCCCCTGCCTAAGCAAGATTGAATCTTCATGTGTATACATTTCTATTATGGTTTATTATATCCTTATTACTAAGTCCTTATAGCAGCATATTTGACATGAGGGAACTTTTACTGATATGTTGCTAAGGCCTGTATTCTGAAGCCCTGGTGTGCTGCGGAGGTAATAAGTTGCACATGCTTCTGAAGCTGTAATAAATCAATGAATGCACAGATGTTGTATGTGACATTCTCACGGTGAAGCAATATAGGATTAGTAGCTTTTCATATGCTCAAATGGGCTGGTGCAAGCAGGATTTCCTACCTCATCCTCCTTCCAAATGCTTTACAATTAAATTAGCCAACTGAAGTAATCTTGGTGGGGGAAAAATTGTCATGGAGACAATGTACGTGGTTTCTAATGATCAACACTGAATTGATGACATATAATCAGTTGGCAGAGAGGCCTTCCTTAAATGGTACTCCTCTCAGGAATAAGCCCTCTACCAAATGTTGAAGGATTATCTCCCCATGTTCCCTCAGCACTACAGCCTGTCCAATTTAGTGCTCTTCTCTCCAGTAGTACAAAAGCACAAATTAAAAAAGCTTGATGACATAATCAGTAGATTTCTCGGAATGGTTTCAGTTTTGGACTCATTCGTATAACAATAGTAAAATAGTATAGTGGATTAGGTAGGTCTATGATACAAAGTCTGCATCCAGGATAGGACTTTAAATTTAGTAAAGAAAGAGTAGTAGTCAGCTTTGGAGGGAGCGAAATAAAGGATTAAGTTAACCCATTACTTTGGGCGGTCTTCTAAAATAAAAGCCGGGTTTCCATTCTCTTTGTTGACAGAGCCAACACTGGCTTTGTTCACTTGATGTGAAGAGCCAATGAAACAAGTAGTGAAAACCAGAATCCCTTCTTTTATTCCAATCAAAGAGAGACAAACTTGGGGTAGATGCCACAAATCAAGTGCACAAGTTTGCAATTTTACAGCATACTTAGACAGTTCCAGGCAAGGAAGTTATACAGCTTTAATTATTATCGGTCAATACAAATAAACAACTCCCTGCGTAACATTACTAGGCAATTATATTTTCATGGGGGAGTGAGCTTCATTATCTAAACTCCCTGCCTCTGGGCATGATTTTGACTATGCCAATGATGAACTTCTGCAACCCCATGGCAAGGCAACTACTTCCATTTTTAACTGTCTGCCTTACAGAAGGGTAAACTTTCTAGAATGGCTTTAAGCTATTCCATCATTTCCCCCTCTAACAATCTGTACCAAACCGTAGTGAAGATAGTGATGTGTCACTTTTATGGGTGTTGCAATCATAAGTAATAATTGGGATCATGGTTAGGAGTGTAGAAGTTTAGAACCATAAGTTGGGCATCATCCCGTTTTGGAAACAATCCTTTAAGCACAGAAGGGCTTTAAGGAAAACACTGCATATAGCACCACATTGTCAGTCCAGTCACTCCAAAAAATATAATCATAAAAATTAGCAATTTTAACCACTCCAAATCAGATAGCCAATTGGTGAGAGAGTGCCATATATTAAAGAAGGTTGGTAAGGAAAGCATCAGTTTGTGCAATAGCATGAAAATCGGCAAACTGGCTTGAGATTACCCAAACATCAAGCATGAGCCTTACCCTGATGATCAATAAGACTATAACAACTAGAATTAATGAGAACATAAACATCTCCCTGACTAGCTAAGAGGAACTATACAATTTTGGATGACAATTCGCAATACTGGAGTCGCTTCTGCTTGTAATCTACTGATTGCATCTGCTGCAGTATTGGCATAAATCTAAAGGGATGCAGAAATATTGAGAAGGGCAAATTCAAATTGTAATCTCTAGTGGGTTGGCAACAAAAAAAAAATGAAAAAAATGACTATAAAGGAGATTGCCACTCTAGTAAGAGATTACATGGGAAGGAGAGATGTGAAAGGGACAGTTGTGATGCCAAGGGAAAGGGGCAGCATGTGACCAGCTGAAACCAAAATTCCCAAATCCCATATCGCGTAATAGATAAGATTTTAGATACACTATGTCTGCAGATCCAGATTGGTGGAACTGCCCCTGGATTTCTGGACAGATCTCTTTCCATGGTTGACCATTGTTTCCCCTCCCCTTCTTTTGGGAGCTTGGCCATTCATGTTCTGTTCATATGAAGAACGGTTGCAGGAACTGGGTATGTCTAGTTTAATGAAAAGAAGGACTAGAGGAGACATGATAGCAGTGTTCCAGTATCTCAGGGGCTGCCCCAAAGAAGAGGGAGTCAAGCTATTCTCCAATAGTTTGTCCGGGAGGTTGGCAGCTCAGCAGTTCGAATCCCTAGTGCCACGTAACGGGGTGAGCTCCCGTTACTTGTCCCAGCTTCTGCCAACTTAGCAGTTTCAAAAGCACGTAAAAACGCAAGTAGGAAAAATAGGGACTACCTTTGGTGGGAAGGTAACAGCGTTCTGTGCCCCTTTGGCATTTAGTCAGGCCGGCCACATGACCACGGAGATGTTTTTGGACAGCACTGGCTCTTCGGCTTTGAAACGGAGATGAGCACTACCCCCTAGAGCCAGAAATGACTAGCACATATGTGTGAGGGAGATCTTTACCTTTACTTACACTTGGGATGAACTCCAGTATTCTTTGGGTTTTCTATTTACACCAGAAGAGAGAGATCTATTTACACCAGAAGAGAGAGAAAAGCCTCTATGGCATATTGGAAAGATCATCATTCAGGGGCAAATGATCCAGCTCCAGAGGAAAAGTTTCCATTACGAAGAGCAGACTTGGATAATATGAACCTGCTCATAGACAGCAAATGGATGCAAATAAAATAAAATAAAATAAAATAAAATAAAATAAAATAAAATGAAGCAAATAAAAATAACGGGCATTTAGAACTGAGTGCCACAAAGCAAAAAGATCAGTAAGGCTTTTAATGTAAAACAGGAAATACTTAGAGAAACATAGAGACCAGATGTGGAAATACGGACGAATGAAGGAAGATAGGGAAGCTTTTAGACAATTATTAAAGAGTCCGTTTGTGATAGGAGCATGTGGAGATATAGAAAGAAAGTTACAGAAAATGGAGGGACGAGGAGAAAAGAATAAAATGGATATGTTAGCAGAGGCTCAGAAAGTATTCGTGAATCATGATGTACAGGAGCAGCGAGAGGTTGAGAAAGTGTTGTTGTCGACCGTAGGAGAAATGATGGACAATAAGATAGGAGATCAGAAAGGACAGAGAAGAGAATTTGGAAAGCAAGGGCAATAGAGAGGAAGAGGAAAAGGCAGGGGAATGACGGGACAAGGTAGCAGGAACCAGTGTTTTAATTGTGGGAAGGAAGGGCATTTTAGAAGGAATTGTCCACCGCTAGTGAGAGAAAGGGGGAGAGAACAGAAAGTGCATAGGCTAATAGATGAAGATGGTATAGGTCTTCCCGAGTGGTAGAAGGGAAATGAAAGGAATGGTGGGCATGGCTTGGTGGGCGTAGTGCAGGAAGAATACTTCAAAATCCCCATTCCCACTGCACCCTGGGGTTAGTCAGAAGTGGTATTTGTTGGTTCTCTGAACTATTAAAAATTCTGCTGTCAGTTCTTTAGAACAGGGGTCTCCAACCTTGGCAACTTTAAGACATGTGGACTTCAACTCCACAAGCTTTGCTGGCTGAGGAACTCTAGGAATTGAAGTCCACAAGTCTTAAAGTTGACAAGGTTGGAGACCTTTGCTGTAGAACCTGCCCGAACCTGCTGGATTTCACAGAGTTGGAAGGGACCTTGTAAGTCTTCCAATCTTCACAGAGTTGGAAGGGACCTTCTAAGTCATCTAGTCCAACTCCCCCCCCCCTCCATCCAAGCAGGAGACCCAACACCAGAGCTGTCAAACTCCCGGCCCACAGGCCGGATGCGTCACACACCAGTTTAGCAAAGGAGGGGGAGTCCCAATACGTCATGTGATTCTGCTGTGGTGATGTGAGTTTGACACTCCTGCCCCAGACAAATGAACGTCCAACTCAGTTGCTTATTAGAAAAAGTAAACCGAGGAAGAATCTAGAGCCAGCTTTAATTATCAGACTGCCATCTTGAATTTTTTTACACCCTATCTCCATGCAAATCTCTCTCCCAACTGCTCCCAACTCTATCCAGACTTTCTACCTCCTTCCAACTCCATCCAGTATTTCTATCTCCTTCCAACTTCATCCAAATTCAGAAACTACAATCTAGGGAACCTGGTTGTAGCTCTCTATCAGTTTTGTTTTTCTTACTAGGATTTCTGTAAAATTGACGCTAAGTTGGTTGGTTTTCTTTCAGGGCTGTCTCCTACTGAAAAATGGGAGAACAGTTCCATTGGGCCCCAAATCAGCACCAGCACGACAGCTGTAGAAGGTAACTCCAAGTATTTGTTCTTTTAAATTTCGTTTGCACTAAAAGCCAATTAATTCTCTGTATCTACCCATCTGAGGCCAAATGAAAAACAATGAACCCCATCCATGCAACAAAGTTTGAGGACAACCAATAAGGATTTGGGGGGGGCTCTTTAAAAGAGGGTATATTATATAACAAAAAGCAGTATATAAATATTTTAAATAAGTAAATATTTATAAAAGGTCATGGTTGTCCCAAAGGTGTTTGTTTGAGAGACAACTGGAGTTTCTTGGGCTTTTTTTTCTTTTGAAGACATTTCGCTTCTCATCCAATAAGCTTCTTCAGTTCTGACAGGATAGTGGGGAATGGAAGGATTTATATTCTGAAAAATGGAGCTTCCTGAAAAAGCACCTTTGGGATAAGCATGACCTAGATCAGCGGTCACCAACTGGTGGTCCGCGGACCACTGATGGTCCCTGAGAAAATTTTGGTGGTCCGTAGAAAAAATATTTGCATTTTTAATATTACACTAAATCAGTGGTCCTCAAACTTTGGCCACTTAGCTCCAGCAACTGCTTCCTGTTGGGACCTTAAAGAGCCCGGGTGGGCAGGTGAGGAGTGGCTGG
This sequence comes from Calamaria suluensis, assembly GCA_032468135.1. Lineage (NCBI taxonomy): Eukaryota > Metazoa > Chordata > Lepidosauria > Squamata > Calamariidae > Calamaria > Calamaria suluensis. Next base: position 93,515 of record JANHFP010001311.1, read on the forward strand.
GAGGGGAGGAGTGAGTAGAGACCAGCGAGACGTCCCTCGATATAACCACCTAGCCATGCCCACCCAGCTAGTTACTAGGCAGATCATATTAGTGACCCACAGGATTTAAAATTATGAATTTAGTGGTCCCAGAGGTCTGAAAAGTAGGGGATCTCTGACCTAGATGACTGAGAATCTGTACAGACTTTTAAGAATGCAATTTGGGATGGACACCCTTTGAATGGTGTGGGAGTAGGAATGGGTTTCCAGATGGGGGGGATTGCAGACTACAGGAACCATGAGCATTAACTCAGGTAACCCTGAAGACACAGAGAAACCTCCAAGGGCGTCAATGGATGCAAATGACCAGCTGTCCGCAAGGAATATAAATCCTTCCATTACCCCACTGTCCAGTCAGAGCTGAATAAGCTTCTTGGATGAGAAGCGAAAATGTTTTCAAAAGAAAAAACAAGGAAGTCCAGTTGTCTCCTGAAAAAAGCACCTTTGGGAGTCAAGATAGCCACATCTAGAATCTCCAAGATTCAATCAATTAAGTTAGAAGATTATAACTTTAGCCTGGCAAGATTCTGCCTATTGGTGTAAGAAAATAAAGAACTGATCTCAGTTGAAAAGTTGAACGCAGCAATTATCTTAGCATGTTGCATGAATTAAGCCATTGCACTGGGCGGTAATGGGGTTGATGGATAGTGAATGCCACAAGAACATTTCGTTCAGTGTGAATTAGCCTGTTATGTGAAGCCACAACAACTTGGATGGATTCTGCCCGGTCTCTATAAGTTCAACCAGCCTATGCTTCCTCTTCTGTTGTCCCTAACATTTGTAAATGTATAAAGCATGCTACCGTCCGACAAAAAAAATATCATTTATGGGGATGATATTATCTGGAATGCAGAGTCAGATTTTTTAAACTGAATCCATTTTTACTGCTTTATAGTCATGTGTGTATACTTTTTGAATATTGAATGATTACCAACTGATTTGCAAACACTGATGGAAAGGTATAATATACAAATGGATGGATGGATGGATGGATGGATGGATGGATGGATGGATGGATGGATGGATGGATGGATGGATGGATGGATGGATGAACTGACTGTAGGCCATGGAGATCTGGACCAAACCTGGCTTCCCAAGTTGCAGATACTTTTCTTGAAAGTTTCTCAAAATTAATCTTTGCAATATAATTGAAATATTGATATTGAAAGCATATGAAAGTAAAGGATGATATTTTCAGATGTAAGAGAGATCAAAGTAATCACCTTACCTACTTTAGAATCTAAACCTTTTGGTCCTTGATGCATTACAAGAACTATTGAAGGATATTTTAACCATATGAAAATTGTCCTTTATAGTGTGACAGTCCTTAAGAAAGTTGCATTCTCAAAACGTAGGCAAACAAACAAGTGCAGTTTTAATTTCCTTCCTCCTCTCGCTTCTAAATGTCACATACAATTTGCTTCTGTAAACTAATTTGTTCTCAGTTGTTAATGCACCTCTCCCATTTTATTCAGTACGAATGTTCTGCGGAAATTCATATAATCAACACCAAAATGAAGCATAATGAAAAGAACAAAATGGCAAAGGATCACAGTGTTTTTCTTTGCTAAAATTAAATGATAATTTAAGACTAGCTAGAAGAGGTTCGAGACGCTTGGCATGTTCACCACGTGAAACCCTTGACACCTAAAGTGCAGCACAGCTCTTGAAAGTTAGAACAAAAGTGTCTTTGTGTGGCTTGTGTTAGCCTTTTAACAATCTTGTCATCAAATGTGCACACTTAAATAGTTGAAAGCATTCATTGTGTCCTGCTTAGGCATCTGTATGATTACTGCACATTCTTTGTACTGTCTCTGTGGTAGGCTGTGTTGACTTCCAACAGGCATTGCTTGATTCACTTATGACTGATCAAGAAAAAAAATGCATTGGATGAGGCCAGGAATCCAATGTTGTGAGATAACCAAACTGTATTAGGGTTAAATAGTAAGTGAAAAAGGAAGACAAGGAATCTTGGGATTTCTCTTTCTAGCTCTGTGCTTTGGAACCATGAAGCAGTAATACCTTCAGTGTTTTATTGTTGTTGTTGTTTTGTTAGTTGCAAAGTCATGTCCGACTCATCGCGACCCCATGGACAACATTCCTCCAGGCCCTACTGTCCTCCACCATCCTCTGGAGTCCACCCAAGCTCACGC
>JANHFP010001311.1:106429-117577 GCA_032468135.1 Calamaria suluensis
CTCTACTCTACTCTACTCTACTCTACTCTACTCTATATTTCTTAAAGATCCCACTGCCCTAGGATTCTGCCAATTAAATTTAGAACCTGCACAGATGCCCTCAATGCAGGGGTGAAATCCATCAGGTTCTGGAGAAGCAGTAGTGGAAATTTTGAGTATTTTGGAGAACCGGTAGAGGAAATTTTGAGTATTTTGGAGAACTGGTAGTAGAAATTTTGAGTAGTTTGGAGAACCAGTAGTGGAAATTTTGAGTAGTTTGGAGAACCAGTAGCAGAAATTTTGAGTGGTTTGGAGAACCGGTAGTGGAAATTTTGAGTAGTTTGGAGAACTGGTAGTGGAAATTTTGAGTAGTTTGGAGAACTGGTAAATATCACCTCTGGTTGGCCCCAGAATGGGGCGGGAATGGATATTTTGCAGTATCCTTCCCTTGCCACGCCCACCAAGCCACACCTTGCCCACCAAACCATGCCCACAGAACCGGTAGTAAAAAAAATGTGGATTTCACCGCTGCCTCAATGTAACACTTAATCAGATCATTCTTTTTGCCAAGCAGATGGTGGTGTGACGTCCTGGTGTTTGGCTTTTTTTTATTGAAATGGTTTTTATAACTGTCAGCTGGGGAAGAGAAGAACACTGTTAAAAAGTGTATCTGATTAAAAACAAAGTCTGGATCTCGTCAAAATCTTATTAATTGATTTCGAAAGACAAGTTAAATAGACCCGAAGATAACTCATAGGAAAATTAATATTATTTCAACAGATGTGTTCCATGTTCTTTCTTTTTTTTTTTATGGACGGGTATCCTGGGTTTTAAGCCACTGTAATACAGGTCACCTGCTCATCATATGTGATCAGAAATGCACATTATTAACTCTGAGTCTAGTGAATACTTTTGGGGTGTATAATCAGTTTCATCCGTGAACTTCTAAAGAAGGATTTTGCTTCAAGAGCCTCTTCTGCAACATCTGTACAACATGTGCAAAAATAAAATGAATGATTGGTCCATGCCTTCCACTGCAGGAAGTAATAACCTTGTCAAGATGCGGTAATAACATCACAGAGGCTAATCAACACTGTTGCGCTATCCAAACAATATAATTCCTCCCCTTCCCCTTTGGTCACAACTTGCTTGTCATGGTGTACATAATTTCATCAGCAGGTATGACTAGGCAGGTGTTCATTAACAAGACTTGAGACAAACAAATGATATGCTTTGGTGCATCCAACAATACTGCTTTCTCATTTGTATTCTGCATATTTATGGCAATATCCCTACCTTGCATTTGGCTTAATTCACAAAAAAGCAGCATACCACAAATGTTTTGTAAAGTTAAAGACTAGGAGTGAAATCCAGCATGTTTTGACAGGTTCTAGAGAACTGGTAGTGGAAATTTTGAGCAGTTCGGGGAACCAGTAGTGGAAATTTTGAATAGTTCGGAGAACCGGTAGTGGAAATTTTGAGTAGTTTGGAGAACTGGTAGTGGAAATTTTGAGTAGTTCAGAGAACCGGTAGTGGAAATTTTGAGTAGTTCAGAGAACCGGTAGTGGAAATTTTGAGTAGTTCAGAGAACCAGTAGTGGAAACTTTGAGTGGTTCAGAGAACCGGTAGTGGAAATTTTGAGTAGTTCAGAGAACCAGTAGTGGAAATTTTGAGTAGTTCAGAGAACCAGTAGTAGAAATTTTGAGTAGTTCAGAGAACCGGTAGCGGAAATTTTTGAGTAGTTCAGAGAACCGGTAGTGGAAACTTTGAGTGGTTCAGAGAACCAGTAGTGGAAATTTTGAGTAGTTCAGAGAACCAGCAAATACCATCTATGGCTGGCCCCAGAGTGGGGTGGGAATGGAGATTTCACAATATCCTTCCCCCAGGAGTGGGGAGGAAATGGATATTTTCTAGTATTCTTCCCCTGCCATGCCCAAGCCACGCCCACCAAGCCATGCTCACAGAACCGGTAGTAAAAAAAATTGAATTCCACCACTGATCTGCCCTAAACTTTACAGAACTGTACAAGCAGTTTACTTGTTTACTGACAGTTCTTTTAATTCCAAAAGCAAAAAAATAAAAGGCAATCATTTCTCCCTCCCCCCAGTAGAAACTAAAGTGAAATTAATTCATCTTTTCAGACAGCTTAAGTGTTTTCTTTTTAAACTGTACAAGTGGATGGGAAATATCTATTCCATCTTCTGGGCAACTTTGTTTCTTGGTCTGATGAAATACAACTGTATCATCATTCTCTAAACTCCAACATTATAAAGAGAGATGCTTCTGAAGAGTATTGGAAGAAAATCAACAGCAACACAGCTGTATAAATGCAGCAACATATATTTCTAGAAGCCAATTTGCCATCAAGTTGGCAAAACCCAATGAGTAGCTAGCGGGTACAAAATGCCACTTACCTAACTGAAGGAGACAGGTTTCAACCCTAGCCAATACCCAGAGAGAAAATTGCTTGAAGAAGCCCAGAAAAAAATAGGGCTTATAGGTTAGGTCTATTATGGCATTTTGCAAATTGCACAGTACTATTGCTTTGGATCCGAGACCCAACCAGAGTGGACATATTTCAGGTACCTTCTATGGCTTTCTTGTGGGCCCTGGTTTGTCACAGGGCCTGACCTCTGTGACAGCAACCCCAAGATTCAAACGGCCCAATTTGGTAAGGCCTTGAAAAACCTAGTTAGATTGTTGGTTAGTCCTGTCTTGCAATGGTTAAGAAAATAACTATGTGGGGCTTCAGATGCATTACAGTCTCTGCTGTTTTAATATTTGTTGCTATTGTTTGTCTCTTTTCATTTTATATTAGCCACCGGAATCACGATTTACGAGGTGGGCAGCCAATATACATTGCATGAGTTGAATGAATAAATAAAAGTATGTTTGAAACAAAGTGCCAGGAATAATAATTTATGTCTGGGGAAGAGATTGAGCACACAGTAATTCTTAAATTATGAGAAAATATGAGCAGAAAATACCTAGAGGGAAAAGTTAAGCACTTTAATAAAATAAAGACTGAAAATGGCTTTGATAGAAGTGTGCTTTATTAGTAGTAAATGATAATGGAATCAGACAGAATTTCTGGGAAATAAGATTATAAGGTAGATCAACTCAGGTAATTATATTATGTCAGAAAGCTTTATTTTAATAAGCATATAACAACTAGATTTAGAGGGCAACAAGAAAGTATAAAACATTCTGGTAAAAGATTTGAAGTATATGCAAAAATTAAACTCTGATTGTTCAGGATCAAACCCGAGCATACACCAAAAATGTTCACATTTATTAGTTCCGTCTGATCAAGCATTTGGGCTGGCCCATATGCATTTTTCCATAACTTAAATTCTAAAAAGATAAAATCTTCCTTCTTTTCTCAAATGTGACATATTCAAATGCAGGGTGTGAGACAAAATAATTGAACTAAGCAATATGAATATGTTTTTAAAAACTACCTTATATCAAGGGTTCTGTTCTAATGCTTTTAAAATTAGCAATGATATTACAGTTAAAAAAAGGAATTATACTCTTTTGTGGCTATCTATTTCTAAGGGCTTTCTTCTTGAAGTCAGACCTGGTCAGCAACACTAAGCTGTAAGTTTAGCTGCAAGATAAAGTTCATATGAGGAGTGTTGTGCTGCTGCCGGTTTGGATTGGTTCACCCAAACTGGTTGTTCCGATTCTACGTGGTTCGGAGAAGCAGCAAATCGGACCACTGGCTGGCCCTGCCCCCACCCATTTTTCTGGCTATTTTGGGGGCCATTTTCAGGCCATTTTTTCTGGCCAAAATTGGCCCAAAAATGGGCTGGAAATGGCCCAAAAAAGCTGGCTGTGTGAGGAAGAGAAGCTGGTGAGCTGGAGCCAGATGTGTCCCGGGTCCCCTCGTTCCAGAAGCACCAACGTCACACTCTTCCTCTCTCTGCTAGCCTCCTTCTTCACACGGGATCGGCCAGCAACGGAGACAGAGAAGGAGAAGGGGGCGGCATTTCTGTGTGCTCCTGTTTCGGTATGGCACTCTTCCCCTATGCTAGCGGCCGCCTCTGTCCCCTTATCCCTCTCCGTCTCTGCTGCTAGGCGATCCCGTGTGTAGAAGGAGGCTAGCAGAGAGGGGAGAGTGTGAGGTTGCTGCTGAGGGGACCTGGGAAGCGTCTAGGTCCAGTTAACCAGCTTCTCTTCCTCTCACAGCCAGCTTTCCCAGTTTAGCTTGATGCGGTCTCTCTCTCTCTCCCTCCCTCTCTCCCTCCCTCTCTCACACACACACACAAACAAGTTGGATCTTTCTTTCCTCCCCCCCACCGGAGAACCTTGGATTCCCTCCCCAACCCTGCCTGTCCCATACAGGTACCAACCCCACAAGTGACGTAGAGTTGGCCATGCCCACTCAGTCACATGACCACCAACCCATGCCCATCAGGGCAGAAGACCAGTTGTTAAAAAAATTGGAGTCCACCGCTGCATATGAGATATAGTAAACATAATTCTTCAGAATCTGAAGGAAATATATTTGTTTTATAAATGATACTAAGCCTTCTGTCAACTTACAATATATATGGAAAGTATAATATGATCTATACTGACTAGAAAATGTTCTAGGACAAGGGTCGGCAATCTTGAACACTCAAAGAACAATCTGGACCTGTTTCCCACAGAAAAGAAAACACCAGGAGCCACAAAAACCCTTCCCATGCTGGACTACTTCCTGAGTGGCCATAAAACTACCATATGTAGTTGAATCAAATGTTACCTTTTCTTCTGAAATATTTCTTTCCTTAGATTTATCCATAGTTGGCCTACCGGGGGTAGAAAAGCTCAATAAATTGTGTCCTGGTGGGTGTCGCACTTTGGCAGTTGTTACACATATTTTGAGTGACAGGGAGCCGCAGCAGAGGTGTGAAAGAGTCACATGCGACTAAAGAGCTGCAGTTTGCTGACCCCTTTTCTAGGATGTAGGATAAAGTGGTTGTAGGATGTAGATGACCAGCCTGAGCCCATGTGTGTGTGTGTCAAACACATCCTCAGTCTGGAGTCCCTATGCTCCCAAAACAGACCTAACTCCAGTCCCTCTTAAAGTCTTATCTGGTGCCAATTTGCGCTGATCATTAATAGATCAGATTCTTGTATATAGGTAGCATGAAATAAACTTGTAATGCTTTTGAAAGCTATCTTGAGTCCTGATTTTTTGTGCCTGATACTGGTAAAGTGCCAATCAAAATATATTGTTTTTGTTATTAAATTTTAAAATTTACAAAACATTCAATTTTCTAAAAGATGTCTGATCTATGTAACATTCAGCAACATTGTGAATCTCATTTTATTGACAGTTCATACTTCTTTAAATGAAAGCGGCTAGCACACTGATTGAAAGACAGGAGATTTTATATCTTTTTCTGCATATAAATGTGGGCTTTTTCTTGTCACTGAGAATAGCCGTGGGAGTATTATTAGTGAAGAGACAGAAATACTATGTCAGCTATCTCCATGGTGCCAACTGGATTGAGTAATATGAATTCTATTTCATCTTTCTGATCACTTGAATATGTGAGGCAGTTAACAAAATCTTGAAATACTCACCCACATACCCACCACAAAATGATACTAAAACACCAATTGTTAAAGCTACTAACATTTAAGACATGAGAAGATGACTGTGAACTTGGCCCAGCATATAGCAAGGGAACCAAATAGGAAATGCTACTTTATCTGACTCTGTGTCTTGTGATTATAGGGCAGAGGTGTCAAACTGGATTTCTTCGAGGGCCGCATCAGGGCCGCAACACTGTGTTTGACCTCGGGCGTGGTGGGGTGGGCATGGCCAGCTCAATGTCACTCATATTGGGGACACATGTGGTGGCCTGAGTGCTCTGCCAGTGAAAACGGATTCCCAAGCTCTGTTTTCAGTTGCGATGGCTTCCTACTGGCAAAGCTCTGTTTTCACTGGCATTGCGGGACAGTCCTTCACTGTTTCCAGGGCGGCCCTATGGGCCAGAGCTAAGCACACCGTGGACTGGATCTGGCCCCTGGGCCTTGAGTTTGACACCCCTGCTATAGGGGATGAGGGAAAGCAATGAAACTATTCACATGTAGGAAGGTGGTAAGCGATCCATTACTTAGGAGTTGCTGCTGTTTTATTTTAGCTTACAGCAATGTCCTTCATTTAGTTGCCTGTCAACAAAGCATTCAATAAACAGTACATCTTTTAATTCAAACTTATGCCCATCCAAACATTTAGGATGTTTCTCTGCAGACCAATATTTTAATTCATGAATTGCACAATTCAATTGGTTCTTGACTGAAGCTTGCTTTAACATTCATAGTTATTCTAGCATAAATATAGTTAGTCCATAAAAATCATTCTTCTTGGCCTGGTTTTTTTTAGTTTTGGTGAGACCTTTGCAGACCCTTTTCTGTATATACTTATATTTTGGTTCAAAACATTCTAGTAACTAGATACATTTTCCCCATGAGATTAAAAGTATCTATGATCAATTATTTTAAATAAAACAAATCAGGCCCAATCAAAGATATCTGAAAACATTCCTCGTTAGTAATCACTGTAATTTATTCCTGTCAGACAGGATTTAAAATGCTGCATTGGTAGAACACATGCATAGACCAGACAGAGCTGGACAAATAAACATTTCCACATTATATAAGACTCATGGCTACCTCTTGAATGGATACAAGGGACATTAAGGTCTACTTCTAGAGCATTAGACCCCTTCAAGTAACTGGCTATTGGGAGTGAATGTGAATGGGAATTTAAAATAAACAGGTGACTCAGAAGCTTGATGGAAAGGACACAGAAAAATCCCATTATTTTAGCATTAACCCTACTCCACAAGGTGAAATTCCTTTTAATGGCCTAGAATGGCCATTCCACTGAAGGACACACATTCATTCTCTTCATCCCATTCATTTTGAAGAATCAAAAGAGGGTAGCAGGTGTACATGTCTATATACAAATTTAAAGAATGAAGGAGAGTGATATTTATATCTTTATATTAGAAAGAGATAAAAAGATGTTTCAAAGGTACAGATATCCATAAAAAATAACTCCATTAAAATGCCAAGAGGAGAACAAAAAACAAAACACCCACTTCATTTTTAAATCTAAAGACTATGAGCAAAAACAGCCCTTTTTCCTCCTGATTGCACATTTCCAGTCATTGGGAAATTAAACTGGAGGCAGCTATAGCTTCAGTTCTTTTGTGTATTATGCCATGTGTTTATTATGCTACGTTACTTTCATAAGGCCAAACTCCCATCTCTACCCATCCCATCCCATTTCTAAAGATATATTTCTTTTCACAAGTACATGTATTTGTCTGCATGTATATGCCCATGTATATATTAAATGGCCAAGTTAAGACAAATGGGGGAAAGTTACGTTCCACTGGATTTGCCCATAGTCTGAGCCATGGTGGCGCAGTGGTTAGAGTGCAGTACTGCAGGCTATTTCTGCTGACTGCCGGCTGCTTGCAATTTGGCAGTGCAAATCGCACCAGGCTCAAGGTTGACTCAGCCTTCTATCCTTCCAAGGTGGGTAAAATGAGGACCCAGATTGTTTTGGGCAAATAGGCTGACTCTGTAAACTGCTTAGAGCGAGCTGTAAAAGCACTGTGAAGTAGTGTATAAGTCTAAGTGCTATCGCTATTGAACAGCCTTTATTATGATGAGGTTCCTTGAATGAGTAAACTACACTGAATACTTTAAAAACAGCACCTCAATTTCACCTGAAAATTACGCTGGCTCTGAAAACCTGAGTTGGAGAGGCGAGGAAATGGCTGTGTTTTGTCTGCCTGAGGAGAGAGACCAAAGCATACCTCTGGGATATGGTGGCTGAGACAGTAGCGTCTGTTGCAATGCTGGCAGAGCTGTCCCAGGGTTGTTACACTGGCTTTGCATTTGGAGAAACCACATGTGTTGTCTGCTTTAATTGCTGCAGAGATCATAGCATCAAAATCTTCCTCGGTTGCAATTTCATTTTTGGATTTATTGGATGCCTTTCCTAAACAAGTATGAGGGCATAAAACAATTAGAGAGCAGTAACAAAAAAAAGTGCACACCACACTTTATTATGGACATAAAGAGGCACAGCTGTGTTGATCAAGAGTTTGATGATTTCCCCAAATGTGCTTTTTTCAAGAGGAAAAAATTGGGCTTTCTGGGTTTTCTTTGAAGACATTTGTAGACCACAGGAACTACCTGCATTTTGCATTTTTCTGGAAATCCTTCCAGTCCCCACCATCCAGTCAGAGCTGAAGAAGCTTCTTGGATGAGAAGTGAAATGTCTTAAAAAAACAACAACAAGAAAGCCCAGTTCTCTTTTGAAAAAAGCACTGGCAGGACGCTGGCCCTGTCTGACCAGATGGCCAACAGGTATCACCAACTTCTCCTTCAAAAGAAATCAGTAAGATAAAGTGCACAAATAAGAGTAGGCAAAGCATGATAATGGAGTGGCAACAACGTGATTTATTTATGTTTGTTTTTTGTACGACTTTACACGGCTGCCTATTTTCAGATAAGGTCTCTAGGTGGCTCACCGCAATCCAGAAAACACAGTTAAAAACAAAGACACCTTTCTTTCTCCTCAGGTGCCAGATTGCTCATATAGCTCAATCTGATATGGGCCCTGTCTGGTGCTCTTAGAGGAGGCAGCCCATTGGCTTGTGTATATGAAGACAAACTGCCTGAGACTAGTTGAACTATCTTTGAAGCTGCCCAACTAAATGAGAAACTCTTTTGGAGAACATTTTAAAGAAGGAAAAGGGACTAGGGCTGCTGACAGTAGAAAGCCATACACCTGGAGGGTGTCATAGTTTGAGAAGGCTGCTCCAGAAAATGTTACCGGTTCAAAAATTAGGGGCCACACTCTTGATGTTAAGAATCAAAATCAAAGGCACTGCCTGGATGCAGCTTTATTCCTATGCTAAAGAAATCCAATTGCCTCTGTATTTTATAGCAGTCTTATCAATGCACCAGAGAGGATTTTCTTCCTCTTTAGACATCTGGGAGGATGTGAATTTCAGAAGGAATCTAAGCACATATTCAGTGGTTTCATCCCCCCCAAAAAAGTATCAATCATGGCAAATGGGTACATTATGTGGAAATACTCAGGTACTTGCTAACAAGGCACAGGAAGTTTTTTTTCTTTTCAATTGTTACCATTTTTTCATTTGTATTGGCAAGCTCATGTACAGCCTCTATGTGAACATAAAGACTCGAGAAAGACGACTAGGGTATGTTAGAGCAGGGGTCTCCAATCTTGGCAACTTTAAGCCTGTGGAGGACTTCAACTCCCAGAATTCCCCAGCCAGCTTTGCTCCAGGCTTAAAGTTGCCAAGATTGGAGACTCCTGTGTTAGAGGATATTTATGTAGTCTGGCTCCGCTTGGTGTCAGCTAAGGAGCTGTACTTTGTCACCTCAAAATGTTCGAAGCAATATTCCAACTGCACAAAGCAAGCCCATGTTGTGCCCTAGGTCATCTGTTCCGATCATTTCAGAGATACTGATTGGGGTGGGGGGCAGGATCCATGTTATTTCCAAAAGCCAGGACAAATATTTGGCTGACATTTTCAAAAGGAGCCTATTTGTGGAAAACGCACTGTGCTTTCCTAGATCTGAAATCAGTGGTTGCTCTCAAAAGTATGTTGTGTTTTAGAAGTAAGCAGGCTTCTAGCAACTCCTTCTGTAAGCGCTGTATAAAAACAGGAGCAGAGAATTCTGTTGGCTGTGCTTTGGTTTTGAAATTTCCCCAAAGCTCCTCAAAGGATAGGCTACCTTTGTCAGGGGAGAATCTAGGTAGGGATTGCAAAGAAAAATGGGATAAACAGAGGATTTAAAAAAGAATGAAAGGGGGTATCTTTTAAACTTTTAAAAATGGATTATTTACCTCCAACATTTTTTTCTTTCTTCCCAATTATTTCCTGAAGATTTACATTGGATTGTCGGCTTTGTTTTGCCCTTTCTTCTTTCTTCTCTCTCTCTCTTTGCATCCGTTCCACATGCAACGTTTTTAGATCTGTGGCCCCTGGGCTAGCAACGCTCTCCCTCTCTTCACAGCCGGCATCTATTTCTTTTGGACAGCCCTGAATGAGTGCAGGTTGACAAACCGCAGTATCTCCCAAAGGTAATTCTGTGGGAGAATCTCTCCTACAAATACTTATGTGTCGTGCGCTGCCTTCTCCTGTGCTCACATGCTGCAGCCCATATTCTTCAGCCAACTGATGGATAAGCATTCTATCGTGAGCATTTAAAGAGGAAGGGAAATCCAAGTGGACCTCACCACTATTCAGAAACTCCAGTATTCTTGCTTTATGTTTAAATGAGTTTTCATTCTCTTTGGTTTCGGATGTTGTGACTTTGCCCATGCTTTCCAGGGAACGTTCCGTTAGCCTCTCTCTAGGCTTTCGGGCAGGTCTTCCTTTTGGTTTCTCTCCAAGAGCCTTTGGGACTGGGCCAGTGCTGCATTTAAGTCTCTTTTCCTGGTCACGGGGACCCAAAGAACTCTTGGGAGTGTAGTTCCCGGGCACAATATCATCCAGATATTCAAAGGCTGTGCGCACTTCTCCGTGGGTGTTCATATACTCCACCAGCCGTTTAAGAAAACTATGGTTGCAAACGGTGCGAGAGTCACAGATTACAGCCACGTGACGTCGGGCCCGGGTAATTGCAACATTTATTCTCCTGTCTTCGGCAAGGAATCCCACTTCACCTACACATCATAAAAAACAGTAGAGCTTTTCAGACCATGTAAAGTAATGATAACAGAGGCAGTTTTATTGCAAGCATATTTCCTCAGAAGCAAGCTAGGGTAAACTCCATGGGATTCAGTGAAGTAGATTGCTTCTTTCTATAATTATCTAAACTACTGCCCAAGAATGACGTTTCCAAAATGGATTGAACACATGAACAGAGCGCAGGCACAAGTTTTTTTATTTATAAACAAATCCAAACACATTCCCAGCACCAAGGGCCTGCATATATGCCCGCTCTATATGGGACTCCCAGAGGGGAGTACCCGGAGGCTCCAACTGGTACAGAATGCGGCCGCGCGGGTAGTCATGGGGTCTCCCCATTTTTCACAGGTGACCCCGCTCCTGCGCGAGCTGCATTGGTTGCCGGTGGGGTACCGGGTTCGCTTTAAGGTCATGGTGATGATCT
>JANHFP010001315.1:59539-74226 GCA_032468135.1 Calamaria suluensis
AAATTATTTTAGGGTCATGAAGATGAAGTATTTGTACTTGAAAGTCACCCTTTTGATCCCAGGGTTCTCTTCTCTGCTGGTCATGATGGAAATGTTATAGTATGGGATTTGGCAAAGGGAACAAAAATTCGCTCTTACTTCAATATGGTAAATATATTATTTGTATTAATGTCTTACAAAAGTTTGTTCTACCTGTTGTTAATCTAATGCAAAATGATAGAGTTGTGTGGTAAATGTTTATTCTTTCCTAGTAAGCAATTAAAAAAGTAACTTTTTTACTTTAAATATTTTGAATAGGTAATGAAACATCTCAAATTATTAATAATAGTAATCCCAAGAATAAAATTTAATGCTACTCCTCTTATGAGCTCTTCTTGGGTAATAAGATATATACAAGTAGAAGAGCTAGCTCCAATTTTGTGTTCTTCCAAAATTGCTAAAATATCTGGAATGTGCAGGAGGAGGAATAATGACTACTTAAATATATTTTATAGCTTGGATTAAATATGAACAATAAAAAGACACTTTTGGCCTTCAGAAAGAAATGGGGGAAAAAGTTGTGAAGCCCTCTCCCATCTCTGCCCAGGATGTTATAAGGAGGAAATTCATAGTTTTATTCACTCAGTGTGAAGATCTGAATGGAGCATGTTCATTTAAGTTGCACATCAATCAGCAATGTTTATAATTAACCCTAACTATAAGCATAACCAAAATACAATATATAATTGGAAAAGTACAGCTTAGACCTTCACAACAATTTAGACTCTTCAATTGTCTTAGGAATGTGAATAGTTTGGAACAGAGGCATTGTAGAAATTGGAAACAAAGCAAGCATGCATTTTCCTGAGCCCATGCAGCTCCCATATAAGTTCAGGAAAAGATGCAGTTCTTTGAAAGGGTTGTTGACAAATGGATACTGGGTCTGGTGTGAGAGTGCTTTAGTTCCAAAGATTTTACACCTCTGTTTGATAGCCATGGTTTAGGTGAATCCAGGAAATTATAAATTTTTTAAGTTTCCTGTATTAACCATGGCTTATTCAAAGAATAAAGCAAATTAGCTCAGTGTATACACAACATATAGTTCATGCTGTGGCTTATTAAGCTGAGGTACAATAGACAAAAATAGTCATGTTCTATTTGTAGAACAAATTTATTTCTAACAGTTTTAATCCAGGCAGGTAAAGAATCACAACTATGCGTCCCCTTTCTAGTTTGTATATATGCTACTTGTAACTTGATGCATGCCATATTTAAAAGAGTGTTGAAATGTATGTTACAATTTTAAACTGTCCTTGGATTGTACACTATCTACTAATTCAGAGCAAATGGGTTTTTGTAAATCAAGCAGAAGCTTCTGGTGCACAAGGTAATTCCTTCTCATTGTTACTGACAAAATAGTTTGCATTTTTCATTTTTTTGTTTTTGTTGAGGAATATATACATATGAATAGGTAAAATAAAATTGTGTTTTTAATTGTAGGATTTTGCTTTTACAGATGTTATCTGTTATCATACATTTGATGTAAATGTAAAATACAGCAGTACCATTTGCTTTAGACATGAACTATTCAACATTTTGATTGCTAATCAGTGCTATTAGCACATTAATAATTGACCTTAAGTCTATACCCCTATTTAAATTCCACATAAAAGGAAGGCCAATTGCATTAAATATTTATGATAAAGATGTTATACTGAGTAGCTTGTATCCCAGTGACTCAATGGTTATAACCATGTAGTTTTCTTGGCAACAGTATAGAACTACTGCTACTTTCTTTCCAGGATGTTTGTTTGCTTCCTAAACTGGTTTACAACCCCTGCATCATCTGTTAGTCTCTCCCATTAGATCAGTTGTGTCAGTAGGCTCTTGCTCCTTTTGACAAAACTGTTTTGCAAGCTCCACCCCTTTGGGCATATGTGCACACAATACAAATAGAAAGGTAGCTTGCACGGTGATGACACGGCTTACATTACTGTGGCTCTAGCCAGGCCTGACCCAGTTTTATCTTTCAAGCTGTAAAGTCAGCCAGATGTGCCAAGTAAATGTGCATCATCTTCAAATTGCAAATGTCATATGAAGTTAAATGTATTAAACTGGACAATCAGATGTATCTTCTGAGTATTTCCTAAGTTGAAAATAGGGACTCGGAAACATGAAGTAGAAAAATGTTCTTAATGGGCTTTTCCTTGGATTCAGCACTGTGAATATAAATGTATTATAGAGGAGAAGTATGCTTCATGAACTCATCTGGATTCATGTCTTCATGTATCTGTTGAATTTAGATCAAATTTGCTTGTTTTTTAAACAATGTCTTTAGAAATGGAATCTTGAAAAGGTCAATTGTTTTAAGAGATAGCAAAATGCATAGAGTCAAAACAGATAGGTTGAGTTTTGGAAAACACCACTACATTAAAATCTTACCCTTATGATGTATAGCCACACATTTTACTTATGCTGATGATAATAGGTTAGTTTAAGCAACCAATATTGCTTAAAACACATCTTTATATTTTAATAATGGCTTTCCAAATAAATTACTGCAATTATGAGCCTAGCTTTCATATTAAAAATATGAACATTTCTTAAATTCTTCCTTTTTATATTTGTAAACTTAATTCAATAGATCACAGTATAATAAGAATTTCTTAAATTTTGGTGTAGTAGTAGTCACTATTATATTTAGAAAATGAAGCAGAAAGTAAAAAACTAGTTTAAGTTTAAGAACCCTATTTTTCAGACTGTAAGATGATCTGGACTATAAGATGCACCTAGCTTTTGGACAGGAAAAGAAGAAAAAAATTGCCTCTGCCTCCAAGAAATTTGCATCCTTGCACAGCTTGATTTGCATGAGCAGCTGATTAGTAGTTGGATTGGCCTCCTGGAATACCACTGATCAACTGTTCCAGGCAGTGGAGGTTGCCACCATCACCTATCTCCACCTCTGCACACCCAATTTTTGGCTTCTCCCCTGTTTTCGGCCTGTTTTAGGCAGCCAATTCCTGCTACCACCTATCCTCACTTCCTGGAACAAGCTGAAAACAGGATATGTGGAGGTAGAAAATGGGGTGCACAGAGGTTGAAAACGGGACAAGGGGAGCCCGAAAATCAGGCACGAGAAGGCAGTGATAGGTGGCAACAGTGAACCCCACTGCCTGGAGCAGCTGATCATCAGTATTCCAGGAGGCCTATTCAACCACCAATCAGCTACTCGTGTTTAAGCTGACCTTTCTGTTTGCTGCAAGGAGGCAATTTGCTGGGTGGGTGGGGGTCAGCAGGTGGGCAAGGCTTCAGCAACATTTGCTCTATAAGACGCACAGACATTTCCACCCATTTTTTGGGGGGAGTGCATCTTATATCGACTGAAAAAATGGTATATGGAATGCAGTTAGTCTTAATAAGCTGAGACATGAGTACACCTCTTTTCTTCCTTACGTGTGAATATGCTTTTTCTTGGTTCATGTTGTAGGAGAAGAGAAGGAGCTTGTTGATACCTCAATTTTAGTTTCTAAAAATAAATATTATTTTCATGACTTAAAGAACCTTTCTAAGGTGTGTCCGTAAGCAATGCACTATTACTGAAAAACTGTTCTTCCTGAACTTTATTCACCAACCAGTACAGAAGATATAATGAAGCAATGAATTTGATAGAAGGAAATTTCTTACATTATAACTTTTTAAATCTAGAGGATACTGAGAAGAGCATTTTAGGGTTTGTTTGTTTTTAAAAATTCAGGGAAGAAGTTAGACATTTTTATTTATATTTTTTCATTTAAGAAAGGATGTGTATAATTTTAACGTATGAAGGGAAGGACCCTAAACTTGCCTTATTTTTCTGCATCTTTGTTTCATATACTATGTGCGAGTTATAGTGGATATTAAATGGTACACATCCTTTTTAAAATGGCGGGTTTTTGAGATGTAAAAAAAAATAAATTACTTCAGAATTTTTTATTCCTTTAACATAACATTGAAGCTTTACAATTCAATTTCAATAAAAATGTATAATAACTCATTTGTGTAAGTGTGCACACTCATAAACTAATACTTTATTGAAGCACCTTTTGATTTTATGGCAGCATGCACTCTTCTGGGTACTATCAGTATGCCACATCTTGCCTTGGGAATCTTTGCCCACTCTTTCTTGCAAAAGCACTACATTGTGAGAACATCTGTGCACAGCTTTCTTTAGGTCACCCCACTGATTTTCAATTGGATTCAGATCCGAGATCTGGCTAAGCCATTCCAAAAGGTTGATCTTTTTCTGGTGAAGCCACTCTTTGTTGATTCTTTGTTGATTTGGAGGTATGCTTTGGGTTGCTGTTGCGTTGAAAGTTGAAATTCCTCTTCATCATATTAGCATAGGCCTGGATGTTTTGTGCCCAAATTGACTAATATTTGGAACTGTTCATAACTCCATCCACTTTGCCTAAAGCCCAAATTCCAGTTGAGAAAAGCAGTTCAAAAGTATTATGTTACCACTATCATGCTTCACTGTTGGTATAGTGTACTTTTAGTAATGTGCAGTGTTGGTTTTTATGCCACACATACTTTTGGAATTAATTAGGGCCAAAAAGTTCAGCCTTGGTCTCATCAAACCATAACACATTTTCTCATATAGGTTGTTGTCAGATTTGAGGTAGGTTTTTGCGAAATGTAGCCAAGCTTGGATGTGTATCCATTGTAAGAAAAAACTTTCATCTTGCCATTTTACCATACAGCCATATGAGGAATATCAGAGATTTTTGTTGGAAATAGTATATAACTAGTTCTTGCCAGAAATTCCTGTAGCTGCTTTAATGTTGTTGTAGGCCTCTGCTACTTGGACCAGTTTTTTCTTTTTCTTTTTTTTTCATCAATTTTGGAGGGACACTATTTTCTCTACTTGTTGATGACCATCTTCATTGTGTTCCATGGTATATCAAATATGTTGGGAATTTTTTTACCCTTCTGACTGATACTTTCCAACAATGAGAGCACTTGGATGATTTGTAAATTGTTTGCATACCATGGCTTTTGCTGTAAAATGCAACTGACAGTAAATGTCAGAAAAATCATACTACAACATCTGAAATTTTCTGGGTTTGGTCAGTCATTTTAATTGATGGCAGATGTATACTCACTATTTACCATCAGTTTGAATGTGGCTGGTTCTGAATGCAACCATGTCCCTGATTGTAAGAAGATGTGCACAGTTATGCAAGTACATGTTTGTACGCTTTTTATTGCTATTGCACCCCTAAAAGATTCCAGTTTGTTTTTCGGTTGGATTATACAGCCTATAAGTTACATTAAAGGTGGAAAAATTCTGAAGTGATTTTTTTTTTATATCTCAAAAACCTGGCATTTTAATAGGGTGTATAGGCTTTTAATATCCACTGTAGTTCTCAATACAAAGTTGTAAACTCTACGACAGATTGGACTGAATTTTTGGTACTTGGAGCAATTTTTAAACTCCATCTTACCGATTACAATAATATAATGTGATCTACCTGCTCTTTCAACTTTTTTTGCGGAAATACTTTTCTATGATTTGCTACAGGTTTTTTTTTTTTGCAACTCCAAAATACGTTAAAAAAAGGCATACAGCCTTTATACAAATATCTGGACTGCAACAAAACCAACACAGGTCACTTCTTGTTTTGTTATAGAGAGATAGTGGGAGAAAACAAAATATTTTGATTTTATTGATTTATTGACGCTATATTGAAATAAAGTAATACATGTTTTCCAAATTAATTTAAAACTAGGAAATTAATTACATTACATAAGATGCTGCATAGGAAAACCTATATATGGCCATCTGCAGCACATTTTTATAGGCAAGAATGCTACAATTTTAAGGGTGGTTTTTTTTTTAAAAAAACCAAACTTCTGATAGTCAAGGGAAAAAATTCCATATATGCCCCTTTCTTTCTATTAGTTTTTTTTTGTCTCTGAGAAAAGAATTTTGTCTCATTCTTGACACAACTGGGAACTACATGGATATGATTTGTAAGAACAGTGAATAGGAACCTTTTCTAAACCATACTTGTATTACTTGGAAATCAGTTCCATTTGGTACAAGTTGAGATATGGACTTTGCTCTATTTTTAACTTTGAAGCACACCTAACTTTGTTGCAAACGTCTATATATTCAGATATAATCTAGTGTTATTAAAATCATGAGGTTTTAGTAGACTACCTGGATCTGACATAATTTATAACCTAGTACAGTATATTTTGTCAGGATCTTAACTTCATAGTGTCAAATGATTCTTTATCATCTTTCCCCTGGGATTTTAATGCTCATTTGATTAGATTTGTAGAAGGAAAATTTTACTTCCTTTACATGGATTTTTGCATTTTGTAGGGTTTCCACAGATAGGCGGAACAAATATTTGCTTACTGCTACTAAAATTATTGGCAACTAGGAATATTAGTAGGGTATGAAAGTTCAGAGTGGTGATTGGTCACCTGTGCTTGATTGACAGGTTACAGGGAAAAACAAAAAACCCATTTGTTCTGGATTAATGGAAGTGGAAAACAGAAAATCAGGTATCAGGTAAAATTCTTTTTAAAATATTTGCAGTTCTTTAGATGGGTTGCAAGCAGTCAATATAGAACTTGTATTAAACTGAATAAACAACTAGTTCAGGTATGTACATAACATCTCACTGGAAACATTGGGCAAGAGTAAATTATACAGAATTCAATGGTTTGTTTTTTAACCAGAAAGGCAAATTGCTATTAATAATTTAATTCTTGATAGAGTTTTTATTCAAGTATATGAAAACAAAATAAGAAATAGGCAAATGTTCTAGGACAACTCACTATGGCCATCTTACTATGGCCAACTCACTGTGGAACAGTTCATTGCAGCCACCTCGCAAGGAGCAATTCCTTGAAGGATAACTGTTATCTGCCACTGTTCTTTTGACATAATTTCCATTGACAAAAATGAAAATAATGTCAAAGAAACAAGGGCAGATGGCATTTATTGCACTGATTTAGGCCATGGTGAGTTGCCTGCAGCAAAGTTGGCCATAGTGAGATGACTGTGGGAATATGGCCACAGCAAATTATCCCATAACAAGTTCTATTAATCAAGGATGGATCCTCCCCTTTTACAGCTTCTTATTTTAATAATGAATTAAATAGCCTGATTCTAAACATGTTTACTTTCGAATAAGTTTAGTCAGAGGTTAATTTGATGAGTCTTCTTTACAGTCAATTCAGGTTTTCAGGTTTCCAGGTTTCTTACACTATCAAGAACATAAATCAAACATAAACATGGTTTCCTGATTCTGGGAACTCAATTTCATTTACAAATAAAAATGAATAATATGTTGATTGTTTCTATTTAATAGGACCCTTCTTTTTAATAGGTTGTGTCACATTTTGAAAATGGGATAGATTTCTGGTATTTAGTACTGATTCGTATGCTGCTGTATTTCAGATTGAAGGACAAGGACACGGGGCTGTGTTTGACTGCAAGTGCTCTCCTGACGGCCAGCATTTTGCATGTACAGATTCCCACGGGCACCTCTTAATATTTGGATTTGGTTCGAGTAGCAAATATGATAAGGTATTGTACAAGGAGCTGCTTAATTTGTAATTTTTGCATAAGAGATACAAGCTAGTTTTAAACAAATGGCTATAGATTTGCAGTATGAATGAAAGTTACATTAAAATTCTGTTCCATTACAAATTAAATTTTAGCTTTTTTCTTTTTATAATGAATGGCTCAGAAATATACTTCTGAACAGAGATCTTACCTGCTTAACTGATATGGATGATCCTTTGGTTATATCTAAATTCAGGAATATCATTTATATCAAAATTTCAGAATATTGAAAAAGCGGTTCATGCCAATTAAAAAAAATCAATTATAATAGTCACCATATATGAAAATGTGCTTGCTTGTATCCCATTTATTATTTGTACCGATAATTCATGGTGGTGAATATATCCAACACACCTTTCTCCTATTTTTCCTACAACAAACTTACAAACTGAATTGGTTAAGAGAGTGTGATTGGCCCAAAGTGACCAGCTGGCTTTCATTGCTAAAGCAGAACTTGAACTCACAGTCTCCTGCTTTTTAGCTTGGTGCCTTAACCACTAGACCAAAGTGGCTCTGGTAATAAATACAATTTTTGGTGGTTGCTTTAAAACCTGTCCAGATTCAGAGCAAAATTAGGAAGTTTTTAGATCAGGTAAGAAGTTCTAAAACAGCCTTTCTTTTGCAAAGATACAGGGAGTCCTCAGTTTATAACCACAATTGGGAGTGGAATTTTGGTTGCTAAGCAAAGGGATCGTAAAGTGGGATGTCTCATGACTGCATTGATTAGCAATCAAAATTCCAGCACTCCTAGCTGTTGTTAAAATTATAGGTGTTTTAAGTCCCAGGAGTCCCAGGTAAGGAGCACAGGGGTTTCCAGATTGTGTGTGAGTTGGGATGTTTTAGTATGCCCTTGGGAGCCCTCAGCTGCTCCTGCCCAACCCAACCTGCTGTTCCCCAGGAAACCACAGCTGTCCATTCAGTCCAGCAGCATTTATGACTTCACAGACCATACAACTTTCCATTCCCCTCCCCCGATCTATGTCTTTCTGATTTACTTGCACAATAACACTCACTGGTGGCAGCAGCCAGGCTGACTTGAAATAGAGTCCCATGGCCTTCAGCAGTCTCAGCCAGCTGCCATCACCCAACGCCTCTATTTCAGCCCGAGTGCTTCTGTTGCTGAGTGCCACTCTGCAAGGCAGCAAAAATAACATTGATCAGGGGGGAAGAGGTGGGTGGTGGGAATTGCAGTGCCCCTAGTGGTCATAAGTGTTAGCAGGCTGCCAAGCATTGGTATTTTGATCATGTGACGGCAGTCTACAGCTTCAGGCATGGGGCATACGTCTGGGTTTTATTAGTGCTGTCATTATTTAATGCTAAGCTGTCATAAGCCAAGGACTGCCTGTAGTGCCTTCAGACTATAAAGAAAGGGATTAATAATGATATTTTAAGATGTCCCCCACACACAAAAATATTTTCACAAACTGATCTATCTTCTCCATGCAGAAATAAAATGATGGGAGTAATCAGGTTCCAAACACCCCTTGAGCTCCAGTCTAACTGACACTATGGATTCTCAGTTTCTCTACAGGAACAAAAATATGCAAACATGGAAATAAATCCCCAATTACAAAATCCTTCCAACTTGATTCCAAAAAAGAATCAAGAATTAACCAGGATCTCTCTTCTGCCCTCAATTTATGAAGCATTGTCTGAATGTGTTATACCCAGAGGATTTCAAAAATCCTGTTTTTGAAGCTGTTTTTAATCTTTATTATAAAAAATCAGATCCTTATAAATAACATGTAATTTTCCCCATCTTGGAAACTGAACTTTTATTGGTTTCTTTTTAATGGCATAGTTAATTCAAAATGTTTATATCTCTAAAAATAAAAAGTAATTTAGAAACTCCCATTTTGCTCAAAAGGTTTGCAACTATGGAAAACAGGCTGAAACAAAACTTAAATTTCTTTCATTGGCTACCCCTAATTGCCTAGGATAACTAATGCACCTGTAATAGCATAGCACTAACCAAAACTTTAAAAACTTCTATTTGATTATCATTATTTAAATATGCCAATTACAAAAAAAACATTGTTAGGGAGCTAGTCCTGCCTGTAATTATATTGAAACTTTGAAAAAATGATATCATTATAATTCATCTACACTAGTAGGTGTAAGATTACTTGTTACTAAGATCTGTTATATCAATTTGACGTATTTTTCTTGCTAGAAATACTTTTTAAATGTACAGATATATCATTATTCCATTATAAAATAAGATGCTAACAAAGATGTGAAAAAGGAGCTCACTAGGAACAAATTTTGCTACTAACCAAGGCTATATCCTTATGGAGAATTAATATGTATTTATTTATGTATCCATGTGCAGAACCATTTCTCATTGTCTTTGAAGACCATGGCTCTCAAATGTTTAATTTCAGCTTTAAAAACTGTTTTATAAAAGAACTGTGTAATTAATTTAGTTGCTATACTATAATTAGCAGTTTTTTAACCGAAGGCAATCTATATTTAATCATTTCTTAAGTAGATTTGTTTTTTTACAAAAGAAAGTTATCTAGAAAAGGTTACTTTAGCAATATGTAACTATTTTGATGTTGATTCACAAATATTTCTTTCAATTACATATAGGCTATAATTCTAACAATGTATTTTTATTTACAGATAGCAGATCAGATGTTCTTTCACAGTGATTATCGGCCTCTCATTCGTGATGCTAATAATTTTGTATTGGATGAGCAGACACAACAGGCACCGCATCTCATGCCACCTCCATTTTTGGTTGATGTTGATGGTAACCCTCATCCATCAAGATTTCAGAGATTAGTTCCAGGACGTGAAAACTGTAGAGAAGAGCAGCTTATTCCTCAGATGGGGGTAACTTCCTCAGGTATGTACAACTTCTAACTTTGTATGGTGCATTATTGTTTTGCAGGATTTTTGAGAAGGGCTTTTTAGCATTCTTCAGTTCCAAAAGCATAAGAATAAAGGTAAGGGTTTCCCCTGTCCAGTCTTATTTTAAGGAGTGGTGCTCCTGTTTGTTTCTTAGCTAAGTTTCTTTCTTAGCCGAGGGAGTCAGAGTTGCCTCAGGGCACTTCCATGGTCATGTGGGTAGCATGACTATATACCAAAGTGCATGGAACATTGTTATCTTCCCACCAAAGTGGTACCTATTTATCTACTTTCATTTGCATGCTTTTGAACTGCTTGGTGGACAGGAGTTGGTGCAAGTAATGGGAGCTCACCCTATTCTGTGGCACTTTCCAGCTGGCAGGCTCAGTGTCTTCAACCGTTAAATCATCTTGTTTTTACTTCTGAGTTTATTCCTGCATTAATTTTTCTTTTGAAAAATAAATAAATAACAGGAATGGTGCCATAGGTGAGATTTGCTAGCTTGTCCCTCCAGTTAATCATCTGAATATCAGTTAGTAATAAATTCCAATCTGCTTTCCAGGCTTCTTTGCAGTTTTAAATGGGTCACTGAAAAAATGGCAAGTTTCTTATTCATAATCTCTTCCACAGTTTTTGAAAGAGAAAATTAACACAATTGACATTAATATGTATTACGTTAGCAGTATTGAACAGGAAGTTTTGAGAGAATTTTCTCCAGTGCGTAAATAACAAGTGCTTGATTCGTTAACATTTTGACATGAAAAAATGAACTTAATAGTAGTGGATAGGTGAATTTGTGTCTAAAATTATTTTACACTTTTTTCACAATTTTCACTAGATCAGCACCTGTTGAATGATATATATTAGCATATGTTATTGAGAGATTAAATACCACTATTTTTTGTTAAAAAATATAAAGTGCATGTGTACACACTTAATTTGCCCAATTGGTACTGATTTCTTAAAGATGGAAAAGGAATGTAATTTTAGTTACAGACTTTCATTCCATTTACTGAGACAAGGTTTCATAGAACTTCAGTTTCAGACAGTGCCAACAGCTATTTGGACGTAAGATATAAAGGATTAGAAATTACACGTTATTTATTTGTGATAATTCACAGGCAGAAGATCTGAACCATTATACATTACACTGCACATTATATCAGGAACTCAGATCTATTTTATTGTATCTTTGTGAATCAACTGAATCAGTCCAACATAGGAGAAAAAAGTATTTCTTACTTATTGATATAGATGAGCATGTAACAAAACAAGTTGCATTGCTTGATGACATTAAGAAAGACTTAAATTCAGGTGTTGAAGCTGTGCTGTTAATTTTAGGGGGCATGCATTGAATTGATATGGATTGTGAAATTTTAAGTGAATTATGAAAAATGTTCATTCCAAATAAATGTTTTTAACAGTTGAACTCTTACAGACTTTATGTACTCTAAAGGGCTACATACATTTTAAATGTAAACTATATATTTTAAATTAACCAAATTCTACTTTTAATAGGACTGAATCAAGTTTTGAGTCAACAAGTTAGTCCTTTGGATAGCATGATTCAGAGACTTCAACAAGAACAAGATCAGCGTCGATCTGGAGAAGCTGGAAACAGCAGTGCAAGTAGAATTGGCAGAGGTAAAAAAAGAACCTTGTTTCATTAACTGTAATAATGTAATACAGTATTTTTCAACTTTGGTAATTTTAAGATGTATAGACTTAAATTCCCAAATTCATGCTATATGGGATATTCTGAAGTTGACATATCTTTAAAGTTGCCAAGGTTGAAAAACACTGACATAATTTGAATTGATTTTATCATGGAAATAATATTATAGCCTAGTAAAAATGACATTTAAATTATTTTGTAATAATAAAGTGTGTGTGTGTTTATTAAGACATTTGCTCACCAAAAATGTATCCAATAATAGTTTTACATTTCTTCTTGGTTACTCAACACATTGTTTAAAAATGTTCATTTCTGTTTTGTTCTCTCTGTTAATGCTCAGTAAACTCTACCTCAGAAGTGCATTCACCACCAAATGTGGGATTAAGACGCAGTGGACAAATTGAAGGAGTTCGCCAGATGCATAGCAATGCCCCAAGAAGTGAAATAGCAACTGAACGGGATCTCGTAGCGTGGAGTCGAAGGGTTGTGGTACCAGAATTATCAGCAGGAGTATCCAGGTAGATAAATCTAATGGTGTTGTATTTTTAAGCTTGCACTGTGAACAACAGTGATGTTTTCTTTATGTTGCCACAACACAGCTCTCCCAATTTTCCAGGTAGATTTTTTTTCCCCAATCCGCCCATAATGCTGAAAACTGTCATCTGTTTTCTTTCTCTCTGGACATAAATTTTAAGTCTTGATAAGTATTCTGTTTAACAAACACAAAATTAATACTAGATTTCATGGTTCCTGGTGAAACCTAATAATCTCATTTGCTCAAGAAGGCAAGAATCACATGGCCCACATTTTGTTTCTAGCCTTCTTCATTATTTATCCAGAATAGATCTTGAATATTTTGAATTTTTTCTTGTAACCACTTCTTTTTTCCTGATTATTAGCTTTTAGCTTATCTTTATTCCTTTTTTTAGAAAAATCTCCTTAGCCTTATTTCTTCCTTGGTTTTGAGTTCTATTATGAAACTGATCCATGCAAATCAGTATCATGTTGGTATTTCTGGCTAAAAGTTAATCCTTAACTATAGAAAAATGAATGACAGATTTCTGATATATTTGTTTTAAATAATATATAGCCTTACCCTCAATGTTTTGATGGGAAACATCAGGTCCATCACTAAAACTATGATCATTAATTATTTCATGAGCAGGTATAACCAACAGTTGATTGGGGAAAGGGGTAATCTTGGCTAGTCTGAATCTGCCCAGGATTTCTTGGCTTGCTGATAACAGTATTATCTCACATAGTTAGGCCCAACACATTTAAGTAGTTATACATGTTTCTGGTTATTTTTATTGCTTTTTTTAACTCTAATTGTTAGCCACCAGAGTCATGTATATGAGATCGGCAGTCTATACATTCATTAAATAAAGTTATACTTGGTGCAGTTATGCAAAAATGGGTATGATACAGAAAGGATTTGTTTCTTGTAGTTGGTAATTTTAGATGAGATGGACTGAAGCCCAATATTTCTGCAGGGGACAGGGACTAATTTAATTGGTTCATCCCACTTGCCAGATGGATCTATATGGATTCTGATAAGCTCTTGGGAACTTTCCCAGCAATTTAATGGGCAATTTGTTATTTGCTAGGTTAACCACAAGAAGTAACCTATTGTCTTGATGTGATTGTTCCTGAATGATTTCTTACTGTTTGCTGATGCTGGATGGCTCCTTGGAACTCCTGGAGAAGAAATAGAGTGCTGGTGGAGAAAGTCAAAAAGTGGATTTGAGTGAGCATGTGTGTGTGAACCCAAGACTAGGCTTCTGATGAGGTTGTAAGGGAAATGGTGCATTTCTTATTAGCTGGCTTCTGAAATAGTCACTTTCAGGGCTATCAACTTCTTTTTAGCAAGAAGTGAGCAAGTAGATTTCGTGCCATTTTTCTTCATTTTTCATATTTTGAGGTTACTTGGCTTTTCTTTCTTAAAGAGGGCTGTTTATCCTGATGGTTGGTGTGAGAATGGAAGTGCCCTTTTGAAGAAAGTGACACCATTGGACTTGAGAGTAGTATATTATTTCTTCAAAAGGCCCTCCCTGTATCTAGCCACGTTGACAACTTTCAGTATCCAGTCTTCCTTATATAAGAAAAGTTATTGAAAAGGTGTAAGAGTAAAAGAGGTGAATTGTCTGAACCACTTTCACTTGGGGTTCTAGTCTAGGCCCAAGATGGAAACTACCCACTGTGTTGTTTGGGTCTGAATTAAGGTACTGCACACTCCTTCTGGTTCTACTGAATCTGGCCTTTGATACCATCATTCATGGTTTCTTTTTGGATCCGCTGCAAAATCTGGGATTTAGAGACACTGTCCTACAATGGTGGTTCTCCTTACATATTGGATAGTTCCAGAAGATTAGTTCAGTTTAGGACTCAAATATGTATTTTGGGCTAATTACCGTATTTTTCGGACTATAAGATGCAGCCAATCATAAGACGCACATAATTTTTAGAGGAGGAAAACAAGAAAAAAAATATTCTGAAGCAAATGGTGTACTAAAATAATTTAATAAATAATAACAAAATAATATTTCAACCATGTTA
>JANHFP010001315.1:86364-96795 GCA_032468135.1 Calamaria suluensis
AATTGGGATAAACATTTTATTATATATTTAAGTTATCAGCATGGTGTCCAGAATACTCCTAAATCAGTGTCAAACTCGATTTCATTGAGGGCCTGATCAGCATTGTGATTCTCGGGGGGGGGGGGAGACACCAGGAGTGTGGCCAGAATGGGCATGGCACAGGGGTGTTCTGTTCTTTCTGCAGCTCATAATATTCCTGCTTTGGGGGATGAAAATCTCTGAAATGATAGAATTTTCCATTCTTGCACGACTAGACATGTCTACTTCTACAACATTAGATTTCACCTACAGAACTTTTCACTAATAGTGGACCATCTTTATGCTGAAAATGTATCACTGAGGAGAGAATTAGAATAATAGCTGCTTTTTCATTGAACTTTACTATCAAACATATGCTTTAGTCTCTAATAGAAATCAATTGAAAATATTCCATTGTTTCTTGATGTGTCGTTGAATGGGTGAGTTTTCCAAAGTATTTGTTAGGATAGGTAACATTTTTTTATACTATTTCATTTTGATTATAACTAGGTATCATGATATGCCAGATGTGATAGATTTCCTAGTCTTAAGACAGCAGTTTGATGATGCAAAGCATAGAAGATGGAATATAGGTAGGTGCTCTAGAACATATTTCAGTGATTTCATGGTCAAAATTCCCTGTGACTTCAATAGAATGTATAATAAATACTCTTTTGCCATTTGTTTGGATCTTCAGAGTCTTCCATATGTTAGATGTTTAGACAACAAGATTAAAAATCCTTGCTATTTAAAGAAATGCTTGCCATAAAAATATTCCCAACTGAATAATATTTTTGTTTCCAGTTGTAGTTCTTAGACTAGAAATAGCAGCTTCTTGCCATACATATCTGGTCTCAGCTGTTCAAATCCCCAGGCCTGGCTAACACAGAAGCAAACACACTCTGGAATTGTAGAATTACACCCCCTACAGGCTGGGGCCCTGGCACAAATTGAGTATGTAACAGTAACAGTCCATTGTAAAATCAGCACTGGGAGCCACTGCCTCCCAGCACTTTTTGTAGATGAGACTACGCCCCCTCAGTCCCACCCACCCACCATTCGGTGTCTGCATCCAGTTCCTTTACAGCAGGCAATCCAGTCATCTCCCATCATCCAATGACCCGGTCTGTAATGTCCTCTGTAACCTGGTACGTAGCCCGTTATTGCTGTGTTACACCATTGCATTCAGTACTGGCCAGCTGGGTTCCAGGAAGCCGCTGGTCAGCTGCACATGTGGTAATGCCACCATTGTCGCTGAATCATGCTGCACCTGGTAGAAGCTACAGCTGTGCCAGCTGTAATCCTTGTCCGAGCTCTGCCCAGCAAGCCACCATTCGGCTTTTCCTGCCACCTCGCTATCCAGTTCCCCCCTCCCCCCCTGGTATGGCAAACCGGTCAGGGTTTGACATCTGAAATAAGTAGTATAAATGTGTAATATTTTCAGACATAAAATTTATAGCATTCAGATTTCACTGTCATTGGAGACCCCACTTAGCTTTCTTCTTTCTCCTTACTCCTTTGCTCTCTCTGATACTGAAAAATCACCTAGCCAGTTAAAAAACTTGTTTTTTAAAAATTAATTCCATAAGGTTTTGATATTTAAATATGGTCACAATGTGAAAATATGTTATTTGAGGAACTTCCCCTTCCTTATTGCATCTACCCATTCCATCAGATTGAGCAGGATGGGTATCCTCTCTACTAAGGAGTTCCACCTGGCATGATCTTTTTTGCTATGGTGCCCACCCTTTGGATATCAGCCGTATGAAGTTGGCCCCATTTCTGTTGTTCTTCTGGAAAAAATATTGCATGGTTCCTTCATGAATAGTTCTCAGTGTTGAATTTCATTTTACCATTTTTCTTTATTTGATTTGGTTTTATCTTTATATTTCTTAAACAACATTTTAACAAATAAAATGCTAACCTTGTTGGATCAGAGAGAGAAAATAGGACTCTTGGATATTTTAAAGTACTTTGAAAACCCAAGTTAATAAATCAAAAGTAGAAGTACCCATGCTTGAAAATACTACACAGAATTAAAATAGTTTTTATAGCATACAGTATACTGACTAGTAGGATTATAGTATTATCTTTCTGTATAAGCAAATCAGTGGGGAAATTGGTATTCAATCAGATGCTTGAATGGTTGCAAAATAAAGCGGTATAATGGCAAAATAATTAAATATGAATTTTCCATTGGTGCTGTTCATCTGTCTTGTTGATGCTAAAATTATAACCCAAACAAATTATTGTCAGTTTTTAAAGATCTGTTTTATCTCTTTTACTTAGAGGTGAAGCAATTCAATTCCTTTGCATTTTAAATTATTAAAAAGCAGTATGGATGGTAGTCTCAACATGAAAAAGGACCTTGTAGTATGTTATCTTCTATTTATAGGTACCTGGTAGAAGCCACAAACATAGAAAATGTCTCTAATGCATAATTCACGTTGCAGAATAATGTCATGGCATAGGCACAATCACCCTCAGTCCCAGAGATTCCTCAGCTTAGAAAATTTTCCCTATTTGTTGAAATAATGTTTCTGGGCAAACTCATTTTACGTTTATAGCGCATTTGAGTTTTTAATTGTATGAATCTCTGCTTGGAAAGATTGCAATCATTCTACTTCATGCAATTGTTGTCAAACCTATATTAAAAATAGTAATGCATATAAAGATTGTTAATTTTATAGCTTGGTATGCCTGTCCAGGTGATCGATTTAGATCAGTAATTGATGATGCATGGTGGTTCGGAACAATAGAAAGTCAAGAACCTCTTCAGCCTGATTATCCTGACAGCTTGTTTCAGTGCTACAATGTCTGGTTAGTATGTTGCCAATACAGCAATATTTAATTTCTCAGATTTTTAAAATTCAGGTGCATTTAATTATAAACTGATGAATGTCATTGCAATAATTCATATCTACTGTTTAAAATTAGGTAAATGTATTATCAATAAATATTTAGATAAATAGTATTGTCCAAAATGCTTTTTTTATCTTTTTTCCCTTGAAGTTGGGACAATGGAGATACTGAGAAAATGAGCCCATGGGATATGGAGCCTATACCAAACAACGGTATGCACCTACTTTCTCCTAGATGTACAGAAAGAGGATATAGAACTTAATGTGTGCAGATGTGATAATTTGGAAAGCTGATTTTTCTTTAAAAGAAGAGAGAACTAGTTTTGATTAGTGAAATGATTATGGGAAAATTCAGTAACTGGATTTTGTTTAATGCTTCTGGTTTTCAGGACTGTTAAGGTTCATTGGGCCAAAGTATTGTGAACTCTTTAGAAGCAGTAGGAAGAAAGTAATAATTTCAATTGTTATGCCCCTGTTTTGTTTGTTTAGTTTAGTATGGTTTGCAAATTGCCTAAAAGGTGTGAAAACCCACAAATAAATGGACTAGGCTTATTTATTGGTTAAGTCAAAAAATTTTGGTCCTGTATTGCTTTTATCTTCATAACATCATCTGATTATCCTCCCCAATTTAGTTGCTGGAAAATGATAAAGAATTGTTATGCTGCTGTCGGTATAGTCTCTTCAGTTACAAAATCGTGAGGGAAGTTAGCTATCTACCTTGGTAAATATGACAAATGAAACATAGAAACCTGTTCATAAATAGATCACTAATTAAAACAATCCCTACATTTTTACAGAAATAATCCATAATTCAGTGTCCTCATGTGTAGAAGTGTGGGAAGTGTTGTTATAAAGGAACAGTGATTCATTATAAGTTCTAAAGAATACTTTACATTATTTAAAGTTGGGAAATTTTGCTATTACCTTTCCAAACTATGTTTCTTTTTTGTCTGCTATTGTTATCCTTCAGGGTATTAAGGGATCGCTTTTAGTCAGAAATGATAAACTGAATTTGGCCTAAGGGATCAAAACCAGCTCCTGTGCGGCCATAGGAGTAGGGTAACAACTTCTCATGTTATTTAAATTTCAAACTTTGACATTCATTTCTCCGGAGAAGACACAGAGAGCCGTTGCTCCCCATTTTCTCTAGAGAGTAATTGGATTTGTGTGTACTTTCTACACAAGTGGGGAAGGGGTGCTGCCAAAAACATTCCCTACTAGGTAAGTTGTTAGGGCTTCAGGCTTTGTCCAGAGTATACCTTGTCTGTAGTGCTTCAGCTAGAGGCCACCCATCAGGATTCTTGATTGAGAAATAAGTAGGGAGCTTCTGTAGATTTCTCATAGTGAGTAAATTTTCAAGTAGCGAGAAACACAAACTTGCTCAGCCAGAAACAGTCAGGTGTGGTTCATTGTCAGGAATGCTCACACAATGGGAAAACTGTACTTCAACCATGGGAAAGTAAGTTTGGATTTGGGTAAAGCAGATCAGATCCTGCAGAGAACAGACAAAATCTGAAAGGCTTAGCTATTGACTTGTCAAACTACAGATCCTCTTTCTTGGGCTAGGAGGATCTAGGTTTTTAGCCTCTTTATCCAAAGTCCTCAGTACTTATCATCAGATGCCAAAGTTTTTGGCAATAATGTTTAACAGTATACAGTATTTGTTTCATATTGAGATAATTTGTTTGAATATGTTTCATCCTGCAATACCTTGTAAAACATATATTTAAAAGTGTGTTTGAATAGCATGATTTATATTGTTTTTAACTTTGTTGTTGCTTTAGTTAAAAAAAACAATTTAGTTTTAATGCGGGGAGGGACAGTTTCCAGCTTCAAGGCTACATACATCCTAAAACTTTCCTTTTTCAATCTATGAAGTTCCAATAGGAACACCATTTTAATGGCATAGATGTGGAATATCTAGAATACAGTTTATTGTAATTTTGATTGGGAAAGCATGCAATTTTAATTGTTTTTATATCTCTATTTTTACTATATTGTAAGCTGTTCAGATTTGCCTTGGACAGTGAGATGCATTCATGTAGATTTAATAATGCAATTTAATACATGGACTGTATTAATATTTCCTTGTTAAAGATTCATCTTCCACCTTTATTTTAACATGAAAAGTTTTGATTAAATTGTATGTTATATGCTGAATGCATTTGTAATATTTCTATCACATGGCTATTATTGTTGAGATAATACTGTGCTCACATTGCATTTTCTTTAATTGTTTACTTTTGCATTCATAAGTACTATTACACCTCATGCTTTATTACAGCTGTGTTTCCAGAAGAACTTGGAACTAGTGTTCCTTTAACTAATACTGAAAGCAGATCTTTAATATACAAACCTCTGGATGGAGAATGGGGTTCCAGAACTCGTGATGATGAATGTGAAAGAATAATTTCAGGAATAAATCAACTGATGACTTTAGGTAATAATTTTAGTATGGCAGAAGCAGCACACACAAACACAACACACACACACACCTAAATGGATATTTCAGTACAAACATTTTCAAATCAAATTTAATTGCTTCTAACTTAAATGGAAATATCAATATAGTTTTCTTGGCATTAGAATGAAATGGGTATGCAATTCCTTTTTCTAAGATCTATACTATGTCCCAATCTAACCTTAATCCCTGGAAGTTTGTCCCATCCAATGCTAACACAACCAACTCTGCTAAGCCTTGTGGATCACCAAGGTTGACTGAATACTTGATTGACAAGTATTCAGTGGACAAGTAATTATTTTTCTTATATCAGATAGTTGCTGTATAAAATCCAAATCTGACTGTGTTTAATTTCTCTTGTTCCTTTAACACACATACATTTGTTTATTTGTAAAAGCATTGTTTTTCTGAAATCTAAGAACATTTTATTGTAGATATTGCTTCTGCTTTTGTGGCACCAGTGGATTTCCAGGCTTATCCAATGTACTGCACTGTTGTTGCATACCCCACTGATCTCAGTACAATTAAGCAGAGATTGGAAAACAGATTTTACAGGTTTGTTCTAAAGGTCATTTTATTCAAACTTTTTTATTTCAGTTGTTTTATATGCATTAAAACATTTATTATTGGTCTACAGCACAGTTGTCACCCTATTGCATTGTGGGCCATATAGTGACGTTTTGGGATTATTTTGTCCTTGTGGAGCTGGGGTGGACGTGGCCTGTATGAGCCATATCTGGCTCGATGTGTTTGACACCCCTGGTCTACAGCATAGATTTATTACTATAATATTTGCTACAATATCATGTAGGGGTATTCTTGACCTTGTATTTATTTTTTCCCCATGTGATTTTGTTAGTACCCATTGATCTTAAAAGCAATGTTTTGAAACTGCTTAAAAGTTGATATTAGGAAGAAGGCTATTTCAGTGATTCTGTCAAAGCAGGGTTGTCAAACTCGTGGGCGGATATGTCATGTGCTGGCCATACCCACCCCAGCCCCTCGAAGGGGGAAAAAGTTCTTATATGTCACATGACGATACAAGTTTGACGCCCCTGTGTTAAAGCTTTGGAATTTCATTTTTATGGAAGCCAGTTACATTTCCTCATTAATGACTTTCCAAAAATTGGTGAAGACCATAATTTTTATATCTGCTTTTTATTTGGTTTCCCTCCCAAATGTCTTAGGTAAACTAACTTATATTGCCAGTTTATTATCATGTAACTGGTTTTTGTTTTACGGTTTAGTAAATAATGTTTTATTAAATGGTAAACAATGCTTTTAAATTGTAAAGTCTTTTGATACAAAAACAATTAAATGAAAAAGTAGGCAGTGAAAGATCTGTTTTCTAACTTCATTTAGCAACCTAAGAGTCTGAAGAAAACTCTTTTATACCAGCTTTGCAGAATCTCAAAAGTTCTTTTTGAAGTGCTATCTTTAAAACACTTGGTGAATTTTAACAAATATTATTCAAGAACACTTGAAGTTGTTTATATTTGCACGTATATTTTATTATTCTGGCTACTAGGAAAACACTTTTAGTGCTGGCACTTCAGATAGGCCATGTTCTCACCAATAAAGGACAATATTTGTAGCTCCGGATTGAAATGAGGGATCTCTCTTGCTTGTTTTCTTGCAGACGTTTTATTTCCCTAACTAGGTAACATTATCAGTACTACTAAGGAGTGCTGAGAAATGTTCTCAGTTTGCCAGATAATTAGCTTTATATTATTTCCAGTGCACATTTTTCTTGCAAACTTTATTTTTAAATTTTATTCTTTTTATATTTTAGGAACTATGAATGATGTTGTATGTCTCAGGGAATGAGAACAATATAAAAACACTTAAGTTAAAGCATGTAGCTACATTTACTTGGATTTCCTAGTTTTTGTAATATATAAATAAATCTGTAGCTATATTGTTTTTAGTAATTAAAAGGAAACAAAATAATTCATTAAACATTTGTATCATGAGTAGCTAAAATTGTTTTTTAAGTTCCAACAATGTAGAATTTTAAGTTATAGTAATTCCATTTTTTGTTTAATTTTAAAGGCGACTTTCTTCCCTTATGTGGGAAGTTAGGTATATAGAATATAATACACGGACGTTCAATGAACCAGGAAGTCCTATTGTCAAGTCTGCCAAATTTGTCACAGATCTTTTGTTACACTTCATGAAGTAAGTTAATAAAGTTCAAAGAACAAATTTTAATATAAATTATCAATTTTGTGTGAAAGATGTATATTTTACATATTTATAGTTTATAATATTTATGTTTACAAAGGAGAGAATGCACAAACTGAGCTGTTGAATACCTTGGGTATACTAGCACTTGAAACACTTGCAGGCAGGTAAACTGAGATAATTCACACATGCCTTAATCAAAGGCTTCTTTGCTCCAGATTTGTGTCTCACTGTCATTTTTGGAGCTTCAGGAAATGTCCCCATTCCTTCAATATTACAGAGGAAAGAGAGAAAAAATAAGATGCTATTTATTCAGAAACTCCCTTGATTATTTAATAGTGGTAGAATCAAATAATTATTTGATCTTGTCCAAAATCAATAGCCAAGACTATTATACAGATTATTCCACTCCATCACCACCACTGAATGGATACAGACTGAACTAGATCACATCTTTAGACTAAGAAATCTAGTGTGAATTGCTATAATAGTATAGTTTGTCTTCTTGATGTTATAGGTTAGTGTTCTGTCACAACTTCTTCATTGAATTTCTTAGGCTCAGCAGATTCAGATTTTGGTGTAGCACAGGCCCTTAACTCATCAAACTCTCTTAAACTTTCTGAAATAATCTCTATTCCTCCCAGATACATAATGATTATTGCTCTTTACACT
This sequence comes from Calamaria suluensis, assembly GCA_032468135.1. Classification (NCBI taxonomy): domain Eukaryota; kingdom Metazoa; phylum Chordata; class Lepidosauria; order Squamata; family Calamariidae; genus Calamaria; species Calamaria suluensis. Next base: position 94,561 of record JANHFP010001315.1, read on the forward strand.
TTTGTTTAATATACTATCCATCACATGGATGAATAGCACCACCTCTGGTAAAGGATGAAGATGCTGCCTAATGAAGCATTTCTTGAGCATCTTGAATTAGTGAATGTCACACATTTTCCACAACTAAATGGAATTGGTTCATCTTTTGCTGCCACACCTGCAGCATTCCAGCTGCTTTAAATATTTATGGTTAAATAAAAGTTGCTAATAGCAGGTCAACTTCAGGTGGAATAACTCTTTCCCTTATCCCTTCTTCTGAAGGCCTCAAAGTCTTCAACTCAATATTATGATCAATGTACTTTGGGACATAAGGAATAATTAGCTGCTAATGAATTAATTTCTGAGTTCTTTTCCTTCCTCTTTTGAAGTAGTTTCCATTTCCTCACAGGAGGCAGCTATTGGAGATTAAAACTCATTGTTATCAAAATACTTCATATTTGACTTGAATGTATACATATTTACTAAGGATCCACATATTGGCCAGTGTATCCATATCAGTGGCATGAAACATGAAATTATTCAAACTTGTGAATAAGCTACCTTTCATTCTATTTAAGTTAAAAATTATCAATTTTGTTCTATCTCCACATGAAGAATATCTGATTGACCAAGTAGTGGTTTTGACTACTGACATTTCATAGTAGAGTGGAATTTTTGTTTTTGTTTTGTTTTGCTTTATTTTTGTTTACTTTAATCTTCATAATTATAGACAATTTTCAGAGTAATTCCTACAATTTTTTCCTAATTTAAATTTCTACATCTAATTTTTAAAGATAAATCTCTGAATACAGCTTTTTAAAATTAGGTTTGTTTGTGGGTTTTTTTCTGAAACGTTTTCATGTGAATCAAATGCTTTCAACATTCTTTCTTAAACCCAGGAATGAATGTATATGTTTCTATAGGACCTCTACCCTTAAAATGCATACAGGTTTCCTTTTTTGTTAAAAGTGATTATAAAAAAAGACTAGCTTATTTTTAGTGTTTGCAAGAGACAGATAATGTTACTATCCACATTTGCTAAGCAAATACTTTGAAAATCATTCCTGATTACTCTAGCATCGTTGGCAATATGTCTTGTTTGCCCAGAACTCAGTTGTTACTGTCTCTTTTCATTCGGGATTACTTATATCTCTTGAAAGGGCTTATTTGTAATAATTCTTAGTACTTAACTCTTAGTTACATTTTAAAAAACATGAAGACTTGATCCCCCCCCCCCGGACTGTGTCTTTTGGTGATTGTGTACAAACCCAAACAGTGCCCTGCTGCAAGTATATTAATTTCCCGTTAGAACAGTTATGTATCAGTTATTGAAACATAATAGTTTTTTTTAAGCTGTAGTACACTGGAGTACAACAATATAAAGTAGTGGGTGCAGATAAGTTCATTAATGTCTAGTGTTTGTTTTGAACAGGGATCAGGCCTGTTATGATATAATCCCACTCTACAATACCATGAAGAAAAAAGTCTTGTCTGATTCAGAAGAGGTAAGCTAATAACATGTGATACATCTTTAAAGAAAGTGGTGGTTTTGTTTCAATATTGTATAATCTATTCTGCTTTTCAGCCCAATACTGCAACCTAAAATTAATACTGGCAATAGAAATAAAATACAATACCTTAGACGACAATCTATACTACAAAATTTTAATGCAATATAAAATCTGTATTGGGAAGACAACTTTAAATAAGAATTCCAGTTATTTATTTATTTATTTTCATCAATACCTGTTAATAGTTTAAGTCCAGTCCTTGTTCACATGTATGGCTGTGTCAGATCTGAGTACAGGGAGTTTAGGGACTACGACTGGGACAGAAGGTCCCATGACCACAACTGTGCTAAGGATTTTATTTCAGCTTTCCTTTCTTTCTGTTACCTTGCTGTGTGGAATGCTCACCCCAGTGCTTGGATAATTAGTAAGAAGGAAATTAATGTTTGTATTTACATTAATCAGAGAGGAAGGGGTTATAGGAAGGTAAGGCCACAATGAAAAATACACGTAGAAAGGAAATTCTGCCTAGCTCAATCCCCTCCCGTTACTAGGCAAAGAAAAGCCAAAGCTGTGACATGATTAATACATTACAAGCAGTAGCTGTGAGGTGGCTAATTAAGGTCCCTCAACACCTGGAAGAAGCATCATATCTAGACCCATTTCAATCCGGCTTCAGGCCTGGACACAGCACCAAAACAGCATTGGTCGCATTGGTAGATGATCTCTGGAGGGCTCGGGATAGGGG
>JANHFP010001315.1:96895-109709 GCA_032468135.1 Calamaria suluensis
GAGACAAAAACCTCCCCTTGTGCTTACTTGCAAACACTTCCTCCTTCCCCTGAATGAACCCTCAGCCTGGCCTGGGAGATTCTGACACAGTTGATAGTCTCAGTTCTTCTCTCAGCCTTGCTCAGCATAAAGAGCCTTGGTTTTTTATTGGGAATGTCGTTCATCTACAAAGGAAACTGTGGCTCAAGGGCTAAGATGCTGAGCTTGTTAATCATAAGGTCAGCAGTTCGGTGGTTCGAATCCCAAGTGCTGCATAATGGGGTGAGCTCCCGTGACTTGTCCCAGGTGCCACCAACCTAGCTGTTCAAAAGTGGATAAAACGATGTAAATAGATAAATAGGGGCCACCTTTGGTGGGTAGGGAACAAATTCCAGTGGTCTTTTGGGAAAGAATGCACCTTTGGGAGGGTGGGAAAGAGAACATTAGCAGATCTTCTCCTGTGTGCAACCACCTGGAGGAGCTACTCCACTGTAGTCCACCTTAGAGGAACTGAGACCGATACGTCTGATGCTGAAAAGCAACAGCTTAACTGAATTTCTTAATTTTGGTTCTACCAGCTGCAACCCTTTGCTTTTAAGGTTGAGGCAAACATTTCAAAGAACTTGGGATATTTCGATGAATTAAAAAGTGGGGGGGGGGCTCCTTTCACAATCATTTGTGGTGACTAAGTCATGAATAAGCCTTCCTGGATGAACACCAGTCTTAAGAAGATCGTCCAGTCGAGAAATAGAAAGATTAGTTGATCTCATCTTCTCTTTGACACCAGGAGAAGATCTTGCACTGACAGATGCTTCAAAATCTTTGAAGAATTAACCCTGATCTAAGATTACTGGAACCCAGAAGGATCACCACTCTCCTGAGAAGCCTGAGTTCTTAAACAGAACACTGGAATTGTGAACACTATTTTCCCAAGCCCCACCTGAGTCCAAAGGAGTCAATACACCCGCCTGTAAACATGATTACAAATTTCTAGTCCAGAAATAGTTACACGGGGATCAAACATGGTCTAAGATGGAATGGGAAGGTCTTCAGAAGGTCTCTCTTCTGAGTAGACCAGTGTCACAGCATCTCTCCAGGTCCCAAGTAATACACCCATAGCAAACAGAACTCCGAGGCCGGTATATTCCTCCAAGAACAATTTTATTGGATATATCACAGTGGTACGGACTGGTGAAAAGAGAACATGAAACCATGATTTCCAAGGGCAATTTTTCTCATCCAAACCCAGCTCATAAGATGCAAGCTGAATTTGTATAAATGGATGGAGTCAGATTCTTTTTTTTGGGGGGGGGGTTGTTGTTAAAAGCAACCAATGAGAAGTCAGGAAAGGGGGAGGAGGAGGAGGAGCAAACCATTCAAATAAGCACTGGGGAGAAAAACACAGGGTTGATCTAAGAAGCCCCCCAGTAAAAGGTAATTACTTTGACACAGAGCCTCAATCACCAGAAGCCCAAGAAGGTCTCAACATGTTGGGAGCATCTCTCATTGTCCTTCTGGGGATCTGGTGCACAGGTGAGTGAAGGACCACCCTGTAGAAGAACCTTCCCAAGTAATGAGCCCAAGAACACAAACTTAGACAATTCTTCTTCCCCAGGATCCCGTTCTCAACCTACAGTGATTCAGGAATCTTCCATGTCACCTTCCCGAGGACAGATGGTCAAACTCTCTTGTTCCCTGAGCAGTGGGGAAATAAAAGCTTATGATCAATCTTGGCATCAACAGAAAGAAGGAGGCTCTCCCCGATTCGTTTATCGTTACTACAGCACTGTAACCGCAGGTTCTGGAGATCTCAGCCGCTTCTCTACCTCCAAAGAAAGCAGCCAAAATAAATGGTATTTGACCATCAAGGATGTCCAGACACAAGACAAAACTGTTTATTACTGTGCTGTGTGGCATGGTGATAGTAGCATGTCCCACAATAATACAAACTCAGGAGGAACTGAGACAAAAACCACCAAGTCAAGAAGAAGAAGAAGCATTGAAAGGGACTTTGAGTGATCTCACACCTTCAAGCAACATCCTCATTTTCCTCTCATGCTCAAACACTCATGGAGATACTCCATCAGTGGATCTATAGGATGTCTCTCCCCATTCTCTTCCCTTTTTTCCTTTTCAGGAGCCAACTGACAGTACACCTTCACTCAGCCTGTGGCACAATTGTTTCCCCTGGGACAATCAGCCAAGATCTCATGTACCATGAACCGAGACAGCCAAGTGGGCAGTTATGGCATATCTCGGTACCAACAGAAGGCTGTAGAGAGGCCCAAATATCTTATCCCTACTGCTGGTAGCCAGGGCCGATTCACGCTCTCCAAGACCAATGCAGCCTATTTAAATGTTTCAAACCTGCAGGCTGTCGGTTGTCCAACTGGGAATAATGACCACAAGAACATGTGAATATATGGTGACAATCCCTTTCACAACTTCCAGGATTTTTTTCTTTCCTGGAAGGATTAGAACTCTCAAAACATTATCCGTGCCTAGGCAGGTTTTAGCCTGGCTTTCCCAAATTGGTTCAACTAACAGGATTGGCCAAAAGGCTGTTTGTTGACATCAATCCCTCTTGAGAAAGGTCCTCTCCTCAACATACCTATGAGATCTGAAACCAGCTCCTGCCCCATGGCCACCCTCAGGTATCTCGACGGCCAAAGAGAGAGAAACCAAACAAGAGGTTAAAAACAAACGGGAAGTCTTTCCTTCAAGCGAGATCCTTTTTATCCAAAAGCTGCTAACAAGATGCAAGCTGAATTTGCATAAAGGGGAGGAGTCATATCCTTGGGGGTTTTTAAAGAGCTTAAAGAAGTCTTCCAATTGAATCATTCTTTATATGTTTTAGCCTCCAGTCCCCTAATTTGTTGCTCTTTTCTGCACTCTTTGTAGAGTCTCAACATCTTTTTTACATCATGATGACCATTACGTTTTGCTTTGCTTTTTTGTTCTGTTTTTATCATGTTTTCCCCCTTTCTGTTTAAGCCTTGAAAAATGGATTGTATAATTCGTACTTTTGTAACACTGGCATCATATACACAGAGAATATGACGAGAAATGCTGAGTTTAGTAGAACCTACTATAGCAAAATATGTGCTGTACCCAGTGATAGACAAGCATAATTTTATTGTGAGGTGATATTTTCTCTCCAAAAGCATGTGACATCTATTTACACATCTGGATGGAGGGAGGAGATGGGAGATTCTGTTGCATTGACAGAAGCCATTTTATCTTGGCTTCTGGATTACAATAAATAATTGGATTACAATCAATGGGTTGTGCAGTTGCCATGTATTGTCACCACACAATAAAAATCCAGAAGCACATAATTTTTGGATACAAATTTAAGAAGGAACTATAAGGTTGTGTCAAAGTGAAATATTTTTCAAATGCTGAATGTTTCTACATCATATAATAGATATTTTATTGCCCAAAGGAAGAAGAGAAAGATGCTGACATGCCAGGAACTTCCACTAGAAAGAGGAAGGTAACTTTTGTTCTAAATCTGTATTTCTGATTTGATGTTTATTTATAACTTGTAAGCTGCCCAGTCACCTTGTAGAGGAGATGGGTAGCAAAAAATGAATAAATAAAATAAATTTGACATGGTAGGGCTCTCATACCATGAATAACCAACCCATTCCATATCTCAATCATTTGACTAGTTTTATGTACCAAGAGTACAGAAGATAATAGTATTAGAAATAACCTCAGAAGTTAATCCTTGCTTAGTGTGACTTCCTCAAAGGCATTGTAACAGATGGCTATCCACCTTCTGCCTGGTGAAACAGAGTTTGGGAACAGGGTTTGAGGCAGTACGACTGTTAGGGACGGCTGTGAACAGCTATTACAGAACGAGATTCATGAATCCAGGGAAGGATAGAAATGTGAACCAGTGTCAGGCACCCAATAAACAGAGACCAAATGTAACTGTCTTAATTACACATGCTATATAGGTTATGTAGGAGAGTTATTTTAATAGCATTTCAAATTACATGATCCTAGCATTTAAGATATTTTCAGAAATTGAAATAATTCTTGTTTTCTGAGGTGGCCGTCTAGCTTTTACAAGTATTTTGTAGTCATGATCAAGATGTCTCAGTCAAACGCCCAACAACCAACATTTTAATCCTTCCAACTGCTACAAAGGAGGTTGTGAAGCCTTCTCTTTAAAGAAACATTATGTACTAAAGATTTTTCACAGGATTGCAGTGTCTGAAACTCAAAGGCATATTTTTATGTCATTCAGAAGGAACAGTTAACTGTCACATCACATGGAGAGGCTTAGTAAAACTACAAATAAAGCTGAGTTAATTTTAAGCTAAATCAAATCTCTTCTAATTAATTGATTGAGTCAGCTCAGATTTTGAATCTGAATGACATGCCTTCCTACTCCCCATCTATGCCCCAACATATCTCATATTTATATGTTTAATAATTATAAAACTAATTGTTATATGATAACTTGGATAATTATAAGTTGGAATCTCAGCAAGGGAATATGTAATAAAATATGGTAACAAAAACATAATAAAAACTGTTTGAAATTGCCATTACAGGATCATCAGCCAAAGAGAAGGCTGCGTAATAGAGCTCAGTCGTATGATATTCAGGCATGGAAGAGGCAGTGTCAGGAATTGTTAAATCTGATTTTTCAGTGTGAAGATTCTGAACCTTTTCGACAACCAGTGGATCTTATTGAGTATCCAGTGAGTATTGAAAAAAGTTAGCATTATACCGAAACATTGAGGTAGAAGAATGACTATCCGATCAACAGATATTTAAATTTGAAGAATTATCAGGTATTATCCATGTAGATTTTGCTCTTGGACTTGCAAGGTTTGATTAAAGATTTGTGATGTTTACAAAGATTTTAAATAACTCTTACAAAGATTTTAAATAATAATTCTTATTATCTTATTCTTTTATATTAATTATTGACATTTGTGCTTTTTAAAAGGATTACCGAGACATCATTGATACACCAATGGATTTTGCAACAGTGCGAGAAATCTTAGAAGCAGGAAACTATGAGTCGCCAACAGAGCTATGTAAAGATGTCAGACTGATCTTCAGCAATTCCAAAGTTTATACACCATGCAAAAGATCAAGGGTACGGATTCACAGTTTATATCTAAAATATATTAATATTGCATCATGGGATGTGTTTATTCCTCTGAATGTTAATTATATTTATTATTTTTGATATGGCTAATAGAAGTATAGAGAAGTTTTACAATCCAAGTTTGGACTTGACTTGTTAACTGGTTCTAGAGCAAGATTTTGAAAAAATAAATCTTTTTCCTTTCATAATAATCTAGCACAGGGAAAATATTTCAAAAATCTAGAGGCAAGGGATGAAATATAGATAAAATTCAAAAGAAATTAGTTCAAGGCATTGACATCAACTAACTTAAAAATCAGTCTCTTTTTAAAATCTCTCTGATACTTTGTTTTCCATTAGATTTTGATGGCATGGGCAATAATACAGTACTAATGATTGTGGAGGTAAAAATTAACATAGATAGAAGGGGGAAATGGATATTGCTAAAGAATGATGTGGCCCTTCCCAGAATATTATAGATCTGATTTTTTGGAGAATTGAGTCAGAAGCTAAATTATTATCAGTCTTTTCATTAAATATTGATGAACATGGTACTATGAAAATTATGAATAATATTACTTGATGTTTTGCCTGTAACTGCTTCTGCCAGAGTTACTTTCAGAAGAAGAAGCATGGGCAGTCACAAATGTGAAAAACCAAGAGACCTTATTAACAGAATCAGAGAAAAGCAACTTTACATCCAAAGAATCACCTCTGATAATTAAAATGGGAATGTTTTCCTTCTTGTAAAGATTTATTTTTAACTTCCCAGAATCTGGAAAAAGGTTCTGCTCAGATAGTCCTAACTTTGATAAAGTTTCTGAGCCTGTTTTGTGAGTTTGTACACGTTCTTTTCGGAGATAGAAGCTTTCTGTTTATATTCACTCATTTTCTGAAACTACATTGCTTCATTAACTTTATCTTCAGTGTTGAACTCATTTAAATTGAAGCAATTAATATGTATGAAGTTACTTCTGAATTAAACACCACAAAAAATAAAAATCTGATTAGCTTGGATCAGCCGCTTAATACGTAATACAATAAAAACAGTTATGTGACTGCTCAAAATGATATCACAAGGAACATCACATCGGCCAAATGATAAAAAAATATTAAAGAACTGTAGACACAAAAGCATTTTTATCTTCCAAGATACTGTGGATGGGTTGACCCAAGATCAGTTGGAAGTATTTCCTTTTCTATTATAATAAAGCAAATATACTCTTATTGCACTTTTTCTTTTTTCTTGATTGTGTGAATTTATGATCGTTTAGAGATTAATAGTGGGCAAACAGTATTTTTATAGATGGTTAAAATAGATAGTTAACTTCATTTCATTTTTCAATGTATGCAAGGTCATATGTTTTATTAGTTTAATTTTTAGCACACTCTAGAACAGTGATGGCTAACCTTTTTGCCATCAAGTGCCAAAAGCAGGGGAAACGCGGGGTGTGTGTGTCACCTGCATGCCCACATGCATAATTCTATGCACTCCACCAATTACTTTATCCCTGTGCTCACATGCCCACCAATATGGCTCTGTGTGCCACCTGTGGCATGCATGCCATAGGTTCGCTATCATGGCTCTAGAACATCTTTAAATCAAAGTATTGAAGTATGCAGAAATGTTTCACACTGCAATGTTAAGGCACTGAAATGCTCTGCTTTGATCTTAAGTGACAGTAGTTAAATATTAAAAATTATCCAAACTCAAATGAGTTACTGCAACTTTAAAATAGGTTAGAGTGGTCATTCTTGGTTGCTTCTGGCACTGTCAGAATGAAGTTTGAACACTTTCTTGTAGTTTTAGTAGGACTGTTAAGGGTGAGAATGTTTTGACCTTGAAACATATTGCACAAAAATGATTATTAATAGTTACATGAATAATTTTACATTAATTCCTTTATATAAAATTATTCTAAATACTGGAATACTGTAGATTTTTAATTTATATTAGTGTGTTAGTGTTTAATGTGGCACTGAGAAATATAAATGGTTAAATTAGAAAATAGGACAAGACTTAGTATGTGTTTTATTTATGAACTTTCTCTCCCATATTTTCATCACTAAAAACATTCTCACAGCCTATATTGAATTGAATTGTATAGTAAGGATGTTTGTTAGGTTCTCTTGAGGATGTTACATGATATTAATAACATCAGCCTGTTTTGCTATGATCATGGACGTTTTGAGCAGGAGAGAGATAATAGGGATCTCCTGACCTCTGGAGAATTTTCCAGGTACAGAGATGCCCATTTGGGATGTGTTATAAATTATAAGTGAATTTTGTGGGCAGTAATTAAAATTTAATGCATCCATTCAAGATTTGTGTCATCATTTGTTTAATTTTTTAAATAGATTTATAGTATGAGCCTACGCCTGTCTGCTTTCTTTGAGGAGCACATTACTTCAATTTTATCTGACTTCAAATCTGCCTTACGCTTTCATAAAAGAAGTACAATTCAAAAGAAACGGAGTAAAAGAAGCAGAAGCAGTTCTCTTTCAAGTAGTGCTGCATCAAGGTACTATACAGTTCCTTCCATTGTTTTGTTTGAGTTGTATCAGTATTTTAATGCTACTTTTTCTAAGCCCCCTAATATTTCAAAAGTGCAATGCCAATTTATTTCCTTGAGTAGATTCAGGTCCAACTCCCTTTCTATATACCACTATAATAGCACAGATATTGAGGGGTAGAAGGGGATATTTTCCCTTAGCAATGATTTTTATTTTTCCCCCTGTGTTTATTATTTTTATGAATAACTTATAAAAACAATGTAAAGATCGTGAGCACACCTAATACTCCTTTCTCCTGTTTTCCCCTCAACAACCCTATGAGGGGAGTTGGGCTGAGAGAGAGTGAGTGAAGGGACCAAAGTCACCCAGCCAGCTTTCGTACCTAAAGTGGGACTAGAACTCAGTTTCCTGGTTTCTAGCCTGATGCCTTAATTACTAGACTTTCATATCATATCTAGCATTTCTGATCATTGACTACCCAAAGCTCAAAATACAGACACCATTGTAAATATATTTTAAGATATTAGAGTGGCAGAGTTCAGTTAGAAGATGGAATTGTTCTGAAATTATCCCAAGTGATAAAAGGCCTTATGATGGAAAGTTTAACATCTTAAGCTTGTGAATTACATTCCTGAGAACCCTCCTTAGATGGAGCATTCTAGAGACGGGATGGCAGTGGAGATGATTCTTTCTAATTGTTGTTAGTTATCTTTCAATTCTTCCAACTATTCAATTAGGATAGTTTTTTTGGGGCTGAGGGACAGATATTTTAAGCCAGATATTGTGGAGTTGTTTATATACTTGGATTTGAGCTTTTCGGATATTTGAGACCATTTTGAATTCTAGGGAAAACAGGACAGAGTATTCTAGTTATTCTAAGTTCTAAAGTAGACCACACACCTGAATTGAATCTCCACTGGAATTGTCCATGGATTAAATTGGTTGATGACCAAAGCAATATTGTTTTTATTTTGCTCTATAAAATATCATCAGTTATTGGACTTGTCATCTATTTTTAGTCCGGATAGGAAACGAAGATTAATAAAACCGCAGCTGAAAGCTGAGCTCACCACTACACCTTCTTCTTCTGCGCCTGCACGTCCTACTTTATTGAGAAACATAGCAGCTCAGATGAACGGGAAAGTAGTTGACTCTGCAAGTTTGGTCCGAACAAGAAGTACTAGGGCGGTAACTGAAACGACTACCAATGAACAACCTTCTACTTCTTCAGGTGCAAAGCCTGTAACTTTGAAACCTAACAATGCTGCTACATCAGGAAAAACAGGTGAACTAATTGATAAAATAATTTTAGTTCTAAATTTGCCTTACCATAATTTCTATTATAGAATCAGAATTTGTAGCGTATGGTTGTATTCACAATGTTCCATTACAAGGGATTTCTTCTTGGAGATGGTAACTTTCTTAGAGAAGCTTATCAGGAACTTTTAAAATAATTTTGGTTGGGACATCTATTTGCCTACACTATGCCTTCTATTGTTTCTATTGTTACTAATTATTTCTTTTTGAACACAGAAATTTTTATTGGTTTTATAATAACAGGTAGGGTGTCAAGGATTCCAGTACTCCTTCATTTCCATAAATAATATGAGTCAAATTTCTCCATATTCATCTTTATTAGGATTTAGGCAACTTGCATCACTCATTCCATGCTGCGAACTAAAATTTTCTGCTTAAACACAGATATACATATCATTTTCAAATCAAAACTCCACCCATTGTAGTCACACTCTCCAATCCCAAGTAGTACATTGAAACCACACCTAAATATGTCTTAACGTCTGGTTAACAGTAACACCCCTCACATAATTTAACCATTTCACACTCCACAAAGTGGCAGCTTGAAAATATCTTTGCCATACTGTTTTCAAAGCGGATATTGGGTAAATGTAAATGTAAATTTTTGTACAGCAGTGTGGAATCAAAGTCATAATTTCTTCTTATAAAATATATCAAACTTTTGGATAATAGTAAATATTTCTTGCATTCTCCTTCTAGGTTCAAGCAGAAATTTTCCTTTTAAACTAAACATAAACACTTATATATAAAACTATATTTCTTCTTTACATTTTCAGCTATTCTTATATCTCTTTACATCATTTATCAAGCGATTGTCTATTATCATTTTTTATCCATAGATCTTAGCTTCCTGGGTGACGCCCCTCCTCCCCCGTCCTGGAAGCAGGCCCGACCCCCTCCCTGCCCTTTTCTACTCGCTTATCATCATCTATTCCTCCTGTGGCTCCTGTAACCTCATCTTCTAGTAGGGTTTTATGTTCTTTCAAAAAGGTCTCAGCCTCTACGTATAGTTGTACTAATTCTAATTTTATTCCCTTCCCAGAAAATCAGTAATCCTTCTGGCATCAACCATCTAAACGTGATTCCTTTAAGATACAATTTATTTGATTTAAAAAATATTTATGTCTTATGTGACATATCTTTTTTGGAATCTGTTTAAGAATAGTTACTTCTTTGTCTCTATATTTTAATGCTCCCCCCCTTTGCACTCTGAGTACCTCATCCCTTGTATCTCTCCTTAAAAAAATTACATGTATCTCTCTGGGGACATTTGTGTTTTAGCATAGCATGAATTAACTCTGTATACCTGATCAATGTCCCACCAAATGTGGTCTTTCTCTTTCCCCATGAATTTTGCTAACATTGTACTGATTATATTTTTAAGATCCTCGCCTGTTTCTTCTTCTATATTTTGAAATCTGAGAAAGAAAGATGTGTGTTCTAATTCCATGCTCAAAATTACATTTTTTAAATCTTGTTTTTCCTTTTGAATACCCTGAACCTCCTTCTCCAGACCCTCCACCCTTCCCTCCACCCCCCAACTCTTTGCTTGTTTTCCTCTGCTAATTGTTGTACAATTTTTAGTTCAGTTTTAAAGGCTGCAAGGTCTGTTTTAATATCTTCCTTCATGTCTGCAATTTCTTGTCTCATATTCTCTTGTCCTTGTTTCATATAATTTTGTACCAGCTGCAGTTGTTGAAAAATTTCAGTAATTTTTTGCATATCCATTGCTCCAGCCCCAGATTTATCTTGTTGTGTAAGAAATGTTATTTTTGTTTGAGTACTGGGGCTAGGCGATGCTGAGCTGGGAGCAGAAGCTGATTTGCCCAGAGGTATTTTTGGACTTTGTGGCATCTTACAAGACTGTAACACTCTCCTAGCAGAGAATCATCATCTTTTTTCCTTCCTTACCCTTTTTTGTGGTGGGTTGTAGATGCAGAGGCCTCAGAATCCAAAAGTTCAAAAGTCCAATAGCTATAAAATTCAATTGTTCAAGTTAATTTATTTAAAAAGTCTATTTAGGTAAGGTCCCAGAGTTTTTTTTGGAGAGGAACGCTCCACACAGAGACAAATTTAATTTCTTAGTTGTGCCATGTTGTTTATAACTAGGAAGTCACTTAAGGAAATGATGTAATATTTTATTTATAAAGAAGCAGGAAGTCAGCCATCTTTGCCTGCCTCCGTGGGGGGCTGGAGTGCAGCCAACCCTTCAGCCAAGTTCCGAATCTTGTATAAAAAGTCACTTTCTCCAATGTTTTAACAAAAAACACTTGATTTTAGATGTAAAGTAATCTTTAATCCTCCCTCCTCTCCTGCGTTGGGAGGCGCTGATACCACCGCTGAACATCTGGAAAAGGGGGGGGAGAACCACCCCTCCTATTTCTCTTAAAACGTGCTGAAACTGTAAGGATCCCTTTTATCATCTTCTGCTGTTCTCTCAAAGGGGATACATGCTCACCTTTCCTTCCAGTGGTGCTCCGTTCTTGCTGTTACTTTCTCCCACACGATCAGTCGGCTGGCAATGGCGCCGTGACGTCGCGTGCCTTGTCCCCTGGCGCCTAGGGCAAAACTGGTGAGCCCCCTCGCGACTGCTACCATTTTGGGGGCTCCAAGCAGCTGCCCCTACGGCAGACAGACCCTCCAGGTCTGTCTGTGCCCCATAAGGAGCCAAGCGACGAACCTGGACGCCGAGGCAGAGAGCCACCTCTGGTGCATCCGTTCGCCTTGCGATCCCGGAAGCAACCTTTTACTAATTATTTCTTAATGGGCACCCTTACTATGTATCCATTGTCGGTTTTTAAAAGGAGGCATTTTTCTGAGCTTGTACACTTGAATTAAGGAGGCACTAACAATCTGACCCTGCCTCTGTAATATCTCCTGAACTCAAATAATTTCCTGAACCTGCATATACTATATGAGCTCAGGACAGGTACAGCAAGAATGCTGGATTTGAAGTAATTTTTGCTTATTTTTCATCCAAAATATTTCTACAATAATACCAAAATATAAAAGTGTAATTGTTAATAAAACTTAACAAAGAGGATGAGGAAGAACAAGATCTTACTTACGCACTTTATATGTATTCCATATTTAGAATATTAATTTATTAGTGAGCAGATATGTATCAGATTCTAATGAAAATGTACCCTCTTTTTTTGTCCAATAGTACTAGAAAATTCTACCAAACATTCCAAGAACCAGAATGTTTTGCCAGTCCCTAATCAGACCAATTATATCCATAACACTAGGAATAATACTGCAAGAGAACATTTAGAAAAAGATAAACAAATTAAACGTAAACCAAAATCAGCTATGGTCAATCCACAAGGTAAGTTTTTTTGAATTTCATTGGTTTTGTAATATAACAAGTAACAAAATGCAACAACAGAAATAACCAGAAAGGGGAAATACTACAAAATGGTGCTTTCTTCTCCCAGGCCTTTGCAGATAATCCAGAAGAATATATATGATCATTAATATCAAAGGCCACTAAGACATCTAAAGTCAGACTGCCATTTGTGTCCTGATGCAATTTTGCTTCAAGGAACCCGATATCTGCCTCTTCCTAATGGACTCCTCATTGGATATTTTCCTTCTTTTCCTCTTTTTCTTTCTGTTACAGAAAGAAAAAGATACAGGTCTTTCACAGTCCTCACATTCCTCAAGGGGCTGTATTTGCTATAATTAGTTGATGACATATGACAGTGGTCGGTAAACTCATTAGTCAAAAGAGCCAAATATCAACAGTACAATGACTGAAATTCTTTGTGAGAGCCAATTTTTTAAACTATTGGTTTTGTTGGTGTGCCTTGGTGGTCACATGACTGAGTATAGCTTGGTGGTGAGTTGGTGACTTTTTCCTGTTTCTTCCCTCCTTTCCTTTTTTTTTCT
>JANHFP010001315.1:109809-120715 GCA_032468135.1 Calamaria suluensis
AAGCGCAGAAGGCAGGGATGGCGGAAGAGCCACCCCAAAGCATTGGGAGAATGGCCGAAGACTTCAGTGCAGCATTTCTATGGAAGAGTGTGGAAGAGCCACACTCAAGGGGCCAAAGAGCCGCATGTGGCTCACAAGCCGTGGTTTGCCGACCTCTGGCTTATGATGTTGAAAAATAAATCAAGAGATTCAGCAGGTTGATCACGCCAATTCTACATTTTAACCTGTAAATTTAATTAAGGCTTGAAAATTGTCTGTGCTGTTAAAATGGCTGCTGTGAGTCATTTACACATTACTTTGTTGTTATAGCAGATTGCAAGAATAATTCAATGGCTTTGGCCTTGGGAAGCATCCAAGTAAACGGACATGGGGAGCAATCTTCAAAACCTGTATTTAAGAGGGGCCCTGGACGGAAACCCAAGATTGAGACGAATAATACATGTGAAGTGGTGCACAAGAAAAGAGGGAGAAAACCAAAGTCCCTGTTACTTGCTGAACAGAAACGTTCAGAGGAGCACAGAAACCAGACTATGAAAGGTTTGAAAATAGAAGAAGCCTCTGTTTCTACTGCTTGCAATTCTGTCTCTGAAAATAATGTGAAGGAAGACTTGTTACAGAGAAAAGGGCGTGGTGGGAGAAAGCCTAAAAGAAAACTACAGGAACATCAGCCAGAATTTGAACTTACTTTTACCCCTGATGCTAAGATTCAGACAAGAAGCAGGAGGAAAAAGATAGATGAGCCTGTTGAAGAAGAGACTGAGGAATTTAAAGATTCTGAACCTCATATGAGAACTAGAAACCAAGGTAGGAGGACAGCCTTTTACAATGAAGATGATTCAGAAGAAGAACAAAGACAGCTGTTGTTTGAGGACACTTCTTTGACTTTTGGAACATCTAGCAGAGGCAGAGTCCGAAAGTTGACTGAAAAAGCAAAGGCTAATCTGATTGGTTGGTAATTTGGGCATTTAAAATGCTAATAAATAGGTACAGTTGAGGAATTCATAGACCTAGGGGTATCTGCTTTCTGCTGCTATTTTCGGATGAGGATATGTTCTAATATGATAAAATATAGCAAAAACAAGCTGAAAATTTCTTGAAAGAAATATGTATTTTAAACAGTTGCTATTTATTGTTCTCTAAATGGGTTATGCATTTCAATTCAGTATGTTCAGTTGGTATAACTGAATTCTTGATTTCCAGAAATGTTACTGTAATTTTGAGCAGTACATAAACCTCTATTTGAATAGTAGAATTTTTAATGTAAAGATTGAGATCAGAACTCCTATTTTTGAATGAGCAAGGTACAGTGCATTTGTATAGATTGTAGAAACTATTTGCAAGATGATAGAGTATGGCACTAAATGCCATTGAGAACAAAACAAAATTACCAAATTTGCTAATTAGGTACCACTAATTCAATAGTGATTGGGCACAGTTTTATACAAACACAGGGCAGATCATTTTATCTAAGTTTTGCCAGAGAGAGAGAGAGAGAGAGATCACATATATAGATATATAGAGAAATATATATAAATATATATATCCACATTGGAAAAAGTTTGACTAATATGTCTAATTTTTCAGACCTTCATTCTTGTACCAATCATATCTCTGTTTATTGTGCCAAAGACTGAGAACCAGAATAGAGAAAAACTTTTAGTATGAGTGCAACATAATATTTTCAATTATATTTATCATTCCTTGTTCAAAGTATACATTATTCTGGAATATTACCTCTACTGGTACATTGTAATAAGAGCAGTTAATGCACTGGTAGGCTCTTTTGACAGATATTGAAACAAAATATAATTTGATTAAAGGGTTCAGTTAAGCTGCAGGAAAAGTGTGAGACTCTGATGTTTATGTTATGATCAGATTGATTGCTTCTATGAATTGTGTTAAACTGACTAAAATTATTTTCAAAGGAAGTTGATGTGTATGTATTGAGTATATACATGAGCACATAAACAAAATTACCCAGGTATAATTTTCTTTCAGGATTTTTTAGATTGCTCTAGAATATAAAAAAAAATTAAATGTCAAAGTTTAAGGGGAAGATTGGTTGTTTTCCATTATTAAAGATGAAATGGCCAAATCAATTTTTATGCAATCATATTTTATACAGTGTTCTCATTGCACATTGTTTTTCTGCACTTTTTACAGTATTCTTAAGCTGACATCATTCAATATATCCATCCTAAAGAAAAATCCCACTTTATGATTGTGCCTTGTATTCTATTATTTTGTGCATCTTTAGTGTAACCTTAAGTTGTCTATTGTAAATGATGACTGAATGACTTAGGGGAATGTATTGCTGTATGTACTGCTATGGAAAAAAACCCAGTTATTTATTTGTTTATGGTACATTTACTCACTTTATCCCTTTTTTAAAATGTTAATACAATTTTTATTGTTTAAAATCATAGTCCATTTAAAAATACAGAGTAAAACAGTTGTATGGTACAAAAATGTAACCACACATATACTTTGACATTCTTGCAGGAAATGGGACATGTGCAAAAGATGGCAATTTAATTTTGTTTGATTTTATTTGGAAATACATTATCTAAAAATGCAGATGTACAGCAGTGTGTTGCCTGTTCCAAAGATGGTTGGTATGATTAATTTTGACAGTACAGTTTGAAGATTAAGAATCTGAATCTTAAGCTTCCATGTTTTCACCAAATTCAATGTTTCATTCCTCCAAATAGATTATTGGCACTACCAAAGATTGTGGTATTGATCAGCAAGTTGATCTTTCACACAGTTGGAGAATTGTAGGTAGTTTTAGTCACCATAGCCAAATCTGTACAAAGGAAATTTCAATTGAATAGAGTTCAGCACAGATGCAGTTGTTTGCAAATATATTTAATATTCATCATGAACCTCAGCCAAATGTGGCAGCCCAACTTTTAAATTATATTTGTTGTTTAACCATAGAACTTAAAAGTGTAATTTTGTTTCACTTTCTTTTAAGCTAACCATCTTTATAAAAATTGTTTAGAAATGTGCATCATGTAAGAACTTGTTTCCCTAACTTAAAAAGTAATATCATCATACAACATTTTTAAAAAGTTCCATAGCACTTCACATTGTGATGTTTTGGGCAATCTTCATATTATACTGGCAGAGGTCTCTTTGTATGTTTATTTTCTTTTAAAATTTTAAAGAATCTCACATGCTTATTTTGTTACTGATTTTTAAGGAGAATGGACTTTTCTACATTTTTTTTTAAAAAAACCTAAAATGTGTATTCTTGGTAACATTGGAGGCATTAACCATGAAAGCGCCAGAAGTTGTGTGCAAAGAAAACTTGTTTTACAATTTACAGTGAAAAACATAAATTATATATTTTTTGTTGCAGAAGGTAGGAAGTTTAAATTACCTGATTTCCTGACATTATCCATTCTGGCGTATAATAGAAAGTTGAAACCAAATAGGAAATTATTGTTGTAGTCCTACTGCATTTATCATGTCCTACTTGCCATGTTTATGTTGGTATAATTTTGGGGCAAAGAATAATAATATACATGATCATTACAGCACCTGAAAAGTATTTTTTTTTACAAATGACAAAAATTGAAAGTCTTATTTGTAATGCTTTTCTTTTCCTGAAGAATTCATTGTTATACTAAGAGACCCTGGCTTTTATCCTTTTTCTAATATTATTTGGGAATTTTGTTCAAAAGATAGTATCTGTAGCACTGTATGTATGTTACTTTCCCTAAATAAGATTAAGCTTGACCTGACTTCATTTTTTTTCTGATTTGGTTTGACTGATTTACAAGATTCTTGCTGTATCAACAAAAATAATTTTCATTTAGGACCTAGATAAGCAATAATTCATGGTTCGGTAATTTGTGATGATCTATAATAAAATTATTATGGATTATATTATACTATTTTTAGAAAAATATATTTCTTGGCACATTTGCATAAATATGTACATATCTCTTGGTACTTAAGGAGATTCATACAAGTTATTATCTTACAAACTTGACAGTAATAAAAGCAAATGTTTAATATGGCCTAAAAGGATTATGATACAGCATGGACCATTAGTTAGTTACAATGTTAGCTACTCCATTATTTCATTGTTAACTATAGTTAATATGCTGTGGTCTGATAGAAAAGCATTCCACATTCATTTCAAAATAAGTGTTTTCAGTTTCAAAAAATTGAAAAATTCCAAATTTAATAATAAAACTAGCAGGCTTGAGTTTTGTTTCCCAGCAGTTATAACAATCACCAGCCTAATAGTAGATATCAAATAATGATCATTTTTGTTGGTGAGAAATAATGAAGTGTGGAATGAATTGTCTTCCTACATTGAATTGATTGCTCTAAGGTACACCTTAGAGTAGTTGATAGTATGATTTGTACCATGTTGTCAATTTTATCAATGTATATTACTTTAAAGTATCTTTGTCAAACATTCTATAAGAGTCATGCTATATGTATTACATACCAGCTTTTAAATGGGCATGTATATGTGTACACACAAAGATCTATCACATGCTATAATACAAATGTTCTTGAAGTACCAATTTAGGATTTCATTTAATTTACAAAGGACCCATCAAAGTCCCTTTATCAAGGGTCTTGAATTTTGCTTTCTGTAAAGAGAGATGGTCCAGGGAGCTGAAGATTGTCACCTCCGCTCTGACTTAAACTCTCCTTGATACACTATATCTAATGAAGGTTTAGGATACAACCAAGTCCACTTTGCATCGAGAGACATACAGAGGACTATGCTTTGACCCTTCCTTGCCATCTGCAAAATCCCCTCAGGTGAACAGTTCAGTTGTGGGAATCCTGCATAGATGTAACGGGAACCGACTGGATCGGGCTTTTATTCTACATTTTCATGTATCTGTTAATCTTGCACGTCATATAATTGGACCTATGGATTCATCTGATAAAAGGGCTGCTCAGTTTCCTACTGTAAATAATGTACATATGTTTATATTTAAAAAAAAGATGTACATTTCATATATGATGGCCAAGTCTGAATATCATTTTTAATATAAATCACTGGTATTGCATTTTTAAGGTGTCACCTTTACACAATTTGTGTTTAAGTTACACTAGAAATTTTTTTTATGTTTTTGTTTTCAGCTCAGAGCTCTTTCAAGAGAGAACTTTAATTTCAGAAAGGTTGAAAGATAAAATCCAACATTATTGTAAACTTTGAAAGTGCTGGTGTTGGTTTATTAGTGGTTTATGTTGTGCAAGGGCAACTAAGATATTGAATTTGCCTGTTATGTATGTTTCAGAACAGTTTCCACTAGCAGAAGAGTCCACATTTCTGGAGGGATATGATGGGATTCAACTCAATATAGATTTTTAAGAATCTAAAAGGGATAGGGTGGAGTGAAGACACTAATGACATTATTTGTGTAATACCAAGCCCCAAGTCTGTTCTAAAATGTATAATTTTAGGAAATATTTCTGTTAAACAAAAAAAGATTAAGCAATGACTTATTTTGCATAGATATGAAATACTGAGTTTTTAGCAAATACAATTTTTTTCAAGTGCAGTTACACACGTCAAGAAACTGCTGTGATAGAAAATAAATTGTTGACAAAATGCTTGCTGTAGTAATTACTTATGAAATATTTGCACAGAATTTGTATACTTGCACAGATGGCATTTAACATATGTATCAGACATACACCTAAAGAAATAAGTTGTCACACATTTGTTACATTTTTGGACCATCACTGCAAAAAATCTGAAAAATAAGTTAAATTTGAATAATCAATTCACATGACTTTATTTTTAAGTAAAACATTTGTCACTTAAAATGTGAAATATATAAAATAGAACAATATAAGGAAATTGTTACACATTTAAAGCTATACTTGTTTTGTACAATATGTAAATCCCAAATATGTTTTATAATACCTTTAGGTTTTTTTCAAGGTTAATTTCCCTAGAAATCTTAATTATACTATAAAGTGCAGTCTCTCACCTGGATGAACAGTGCCCTTTCTTTTTGTATATATTGACTGAAACTTTTATTGTTATGTGAAAACTTATGTTGGTTTTGATGAATAATACTTGGAATCCTTTTATACAAACTAGAATGTAAGTGTAAGAATTACTGTCACTGCAATGTAGTAACAAACCTATTTTTAAATAAATAGAAAACTCGTTTTTCTAAGTTGTGTTGATTTCCGTCATTAATGAAGTTTTTGCAGGAGGAATACAATCAAAATTTTGCAAACACAATTGCACAGATAATGGAAGAATCCATTTAAAAAGTTCCCTTTATGCTGCAGATCTCATCTACTTGGAGCAACATCCAGAGAGGATTTAAAACAATAAGATGGTAATTGTGATAACCAACTACTTTTTAATATCTGTCATGTGGGTAGTGCACTTTTTAAAAGTGGGGTTTGATCACTGTTACCATCTTGATTTTGTTTACCCGCTCCCCATGGAGCCCCTGAATGGGAGATTCCCACAGAACAATATGAGTGGAAATGCCGAGTATTAGGTTGAATAGAAAAATATGAGGACTATCCACAAAGTATATTACGTTTTCATCTGTAGCAATAAGGGGCAGAGCTAGTGTGGCCATCTTTGTGTTTGGGTGTTCTGCAGCTCAGTCTGCATCTAGCCGTGCTAGCGGGAGTTTTGTATCATTGCCCATTATTTCACAACAAACATTTGAAATGTGTGTTGTAATCGAAAATCCCTTGAGTTGTGATGTGCGATCAGTGATAACCTATTGAAATTTATCGGCAACTGTGTGAAGTGTATGGGAACAACAATCACTGAAGGTGAATTGTGCCAATGGAGCATTAGTTTTAAAAATGGGTGAACTAACGTTCATGATGAACAGCAGAGCGGACATCTGAGCATTGTGATTGATGAACTGACTGGCTGAAGTCTCAGGCAGCGGAATTTTATGACGATGGAATTACAAAGCTTGTTTACCGCTATGATAAGTATCTCAATTTGTTTGGTGACTATGCGGAAAAGTAGTATTTAAGTGTTGCTTTCAAATGTGTATAATTTTTTTCCTATACTTTCTCAATTCTGCTGAGCATTCTCTGGAAGGACAAATCTGGGTCCAAACTTGGTTATTTCTGATTCTTCTTTTATATAAAAGGATGTTCGTTTGTAGACATCATTGTTTTTCAAAGAAATATTAATTTTATTGCTAATCCAGCTGTAGGAAATTAGAAACAGAAAACTTAAAATACATTTTTCCTGTAGGTTTGCATAATTTTGTTTTGTTGGATTTAGTACCAAAGAGGGAAAAACAAACGGGAAATTCCACTCCTCCAAAAAGGAAGAAAATTTATATTATGCCCAAGAAAACAATGTGACTATGACAACACAGTGTCACATTGTTTTCCTTGCAACAATATATGTTGTGTGCCGTTATAATGATATTTATATTTAGTTTGAAAGATTCAGGATTTCTCATAATTACAATTCAGTTCTGAAAACTTTTTAGATTTTTCTCAGTTCTATTTTGTATGATATTCTTCTGTAGTATCATCCTAGCATGGATGGATGATAAAAAATGTTAATAATCCAAAAACTAATATACTTTAAAGAAATTATAACTTGGCTGCCAGGTAATTTTTGAAAATATTGGCTGTGGAATATGAATCAAGTTTTTCCTATTAAATTCCATCGTTAGCATAACTACTAAAACAGTCCAATTCTTCATTAGGCTATTTCAGGAGTACAGTGGCTGGGTTTCCAAATTATCTTCTGGCTTGGTGCAATGTATACCATAGCCATGTTCAGACATTTTTATGAACAAGATGCACTGGAAATGTGTTAAGGAACATGTCATGCCTGCAATATATCCTGATGTTTGGGATCTTCCATAGGCACCTGTACACTCAGCATATATGAAGATAGTTTTTCATCCTAGCACAACTGGAAGTCCTATCATAACTTCAGGTGCTTGTACATAAATATTTTCAGCTGAAAATCTTAGAAATCCTGCTGAAAATATTGCTATGAATGGAAGAATCAAAACTGAACAAAATTAACCTACCCAAGACCTTTTTTCATTAAAATTGGTGGACATAAATCCAAAATTGTGAATGGATGTGAAAGAATTTGATTATCCAAGGTTTCCAACCAATTGCATTATCTATTTTTCTTGCTCCTATCACAAGACAGTTCTTATCCTTGAAATCAATGGAAAAATCTAAAAATTTCCAGTTTGAACAGAACTTTCATCTGTGAGTCACATATTCTGCACTATGTCTTACAGAGAAATAGGGTGCAGTGTTTCTTTTATTAGGCACTATAGGATTACCCATGTTGAGCCAAAATACTTAAAATATGGTTTGCTACATCAGTCATGATGCTCTTGCTTAACATTATTTTTCAGACTAAGGCTATTCTAAAAAAACCAAACCCATGTCATTTTTGCTATGTTAGTTGCTCCCAACTAAAGAAAAAAATGTCATATCTAATGGCTATATTCTAGAGCAAGATTTGAGTAGTTTGATTCCTTGGCCAAATGTGGGTGCTTCTACCATCTGCAATAATCATGAGAGGATGTATAGAGTCAGGTTGTATATATTGTGATAGTGATAGCTTTTGTGGCCTTTGTACATCACCATGTTGAATTTGAAATGAAACACTTAAGATATGAATGAAGTGAAGACTTTCCGCTTTAATTCAAATGTCTTTTAATGAACCAATTGTATTAGAACTTAGAATTTAGAGTTGGAAGGGACCTTGGAGGTCATCTAGTCCAACCCCCTGCCCAGGCAGGAAAAACATAATGTAACATTTATTTATTATTAATGTGTGTTCCTTTTTCTTCTCCCTATTCAGTGGTAAGCACAATTTGATGACCCAGTACAAAATACTGCACCAATTTGGTTTTGTTTATAAAGCATTCAGAAAAAACAATATCCTTAATACTGTCAAAAAGCCTAGTTATAAACAATTTTCAACTTAACAGTTAAGAAAGCCACAATGCAGCTGTTGTACAAATATTTTATTTAAAAAGCAGATTGCTTTGGGCCAAACCAGACATGTATACTGCTGCATGAATAACAGAATAAATGTTTAGGTCTTAGAATAAAGTTATATACACAATAGGATTACTGGCTGCTGTACAGTATAAAAGTAACTCTGAATATGCATTTTAAATAAACCAGTTTCCCATAACAAATGCTCTAAAAAGGCAGAACCCACTGACCAGGGAAGGAGAACTGCAAGGTATATCTTTCTATATTTGTCTTGTTGAGCAAGAGCCAGCAATTACTTCAAAATCATGCTCAAGGAGCATTTTCTTGCATTATATGATAAAGTTTTCCTTTAATTTTAGATTCAACATCTGAATAGCAATGACTTTTTAAAAAGACTGGCAGAGATCCACATTTTGCACCTGATTCAACTGAAGGAGTTTCTATTTTAACTGCAATTTTAAATGTAAGACTATGGAAAATCAAGTAGAGCTTCCCGAGTACGTACTTCTTCATAAAGGAAAAACAAAGTCTGAATGGCTTCAGAGGTTAATTAGTTGCCTTTTATAAGAGCAGACTTTTTCCTCTTCTTCTCTCCCTTTATTTCAAAAATAGCAAATACCCTTGAAGAAACATGGATGGTGGCACTTTGGAGTTTCTGCTGAAAACTGAATAAATCTGAAGAATTGTCTGTATGTTCTTCAAGATAACCTTCCGACTCCTTTACCTCTTCTTCCTTGATTAGCAGAGGTTTCCCCAGGGAGTGTCCAAACAATTGGCAAACTTCTTGAGCTTTATGCTGAGCACTTCTAACAGCAGAAATGCATACCTGCCTCCTGAAAAGGAAGAGCAGCAAGATTTAGTTAACCGGTTCTTATTTAAATTTCAGTTTTATGCTTGTCAAACTTGATGACATTTCTTTCAGATAAAGTGAAGCCTTGGGATACATAAAAACTCACTTCAGTATCACATAACTGCACATCTAGGCAAATAATTACACACATTTCTGCCAGTAGTGAGTTTTAAACCCTGTCACTACTGGTTTGCTCTTGGGTGTGCTTGCATCGCTTCTGCGCATGCGCAGAGACATCCAGGCGGGTGGGTGGATCCTCTCGCTGCCACTGGTTTGCTTGATCCGGGGTGAATTGGTAGCAACTCAACGCTGATTTCCACATAGTTACAAGTTTTCCCTTAATAATATTTAAAAAATTGTTCTTTTCTAAAAGAAAGCCAAAGTATTTTTTAGGAACTAAACTTGCCTTTTTCCTTACTTATTCCCTTTTCTTTGATAATTGTATAGTTGAGGGCAAGACTATTCTACCACTGTTCTGCACACACAATCCTGGAAGTATGGAGAGCAGATTAAAAAATACTTCAAATATGTACAACCACAAAATTGCTATTCTATTTGTTTCCTTAATTTAGTTACATGGTGCAATACTACAAAGCAATCTATAGGTGGATTGATGACTTGGGTCACTCACTTTTTTTCGGCCTAACCTACCTCACATGATTCTTGTGGGGAAAATAGGAGACAACATTATCCAACTTTCAATAGTATGAAAAAAACAAACAAGTTATTAATAAGAATGATAATAGTAATAAAAATAACCTTATTTGTTGCAATATTAGTGGTTATTTCTTATATTATTTTTTTCCTTAAATTAAGGCAGGAAGGTTGGGGAGATGAAAAATCTGTCCAACTTGTCTGAGACTAATTCAATATTTCATTCTGACATTCTGCAACTCTCCTGCCTCCAAGACTTGGCAACACAGAAATACACATTACAATAGTTAACCTCCCATAGTAATTCCAGTCTTTTTAATTTAATTTAATTTAATTTAATTTATTGAATTTCTATAAAAAAAAATTAATTATTTATAGGATTTTAAATAATTGGGGATTTTTAGGGAATTTTAAAATTTTAAATTGGTGTGGTTTTTAACG